>JAPXFY010000029.1:7647432-7664932 GCA_030674185.1 Monoplex corrugatus
AATTCCAAGACAGGGAAAATGTACATATCTGATTATAATTCCAAGATTGCGAAGATGTACATATCTGATTATAATTCCAAGATTGTCAAAATGTACATATCTGATTATAATTCCAAGATTGCGAAGATGTACATATCTGATTATAATTCCAAGATTGTCAAAATGTACATATCTGATTATAATTCCAAGATTGTCAAAATGTACATATCTGATTATAATTCCAAGATTGTCAAAATGTACATATCTGATTATAATTCCAAGATTGTCAAAATGTACATATCTGATTATAATTCCAAGATTGCGAAGATGTACATATCTAATTATAGTTCCAAGATTTACGAACCAAATGTGGTTTATATGGTCGAATAACTTTTAAGAAGATGTTTGAGTTTCACTGTCCTAGCTTCATTTTCAATGTCACCTGTAATCTTGCAGAAAGAATGTCACTACGGCTTGACCATCACATGTATATATGTGTAAATCACACCAATCACATCCATTTTCTAACCTTTTGTCTGTTTTGGTCTCCTTTTCTGAAAAAAGTAAGATTATTTCATATCAATAGAAGAAGGGTTTGTGTGTGTGTGTGTGTGTGTGTGTGGGTGTGTGTGTGTGTGTGTGTGTGTGTGTGTGTGTGTGTGTGTGTGTGTGTGTGTGTGTGTGTGTGTGTGTAAGTGTGTGTGTGTGTGTGTGTGTGATGAAAATGCATTAGCATACTTTGCTCAGTTGTTTACGTGTGGATTTTTACCCAGTCTGGGTCAACGTGTCGTCTGTTGAGGAGTGGCGAATGCATAAGTTTGGAGGTCATGGCGCCAAGGTTAAGGTCATACGTGCCAAGAAAGGCCCTCAAATTTGCAGTCTTTCGTGAAGGTGTTGGAACAGCGTTCTACACGAACTTTTCAGAATAATTACATTGTCCTTGAACTGTTAAAACCATCAACCATTTTTCTTGCTTCACATCATCTGACGTTTCTTTAAAGGTCACACTGTTCCTGAGAAGAACACAATTTTTAAAATTGAATTTTTTTCAGCTGTCGTGATTTACTCATTCTGATTTTTGGTAAAGTCACTGTAGGCATAGGGACCATCACAAAGGTTGTTACAGAAACCGTCAAGCCACGTAATTAAACATCCTTTTAATCATAGTATTATTATGTTATTTACCAGAACACTCGAACAATAACACCACTACACATAAAAATGAACACAATCGCTTTTATAGATGTATCACTACCTCAAGTCAGACTCGCGTATGTCCAAGTGTCGATGACTTTGATGAAATTTCAAGTTCACAACAACGAGGTTGTTGATATACATATCTCTCGTTATAACTCCAAGGTTTATGAGCAGACTGTGATTACATTTAGTTTGTGTTGTCGAATAATGATGCTGAATTGTGGGCAATGTCATTTCTTGAAAATTTAGATAATACACAAACACAGTCACCAGAAATGGGCCAGAAACAATGGATCAGGTAAAGTACCCTGATAGACAGAGTACGTTCAATGAGCTGTATAACTTGTCTTGTTCCGTCAACTGAATACGCCATTTCATTCTATTTTTGTGTGATTTTAGTCCCCATTTTGCAGGTCAACAAAATGCCTAGCAAGAGTGTGTGTACATGTATGTACATTGTCATTGACATCGTACATGTTTGTATATTGTCACTGACATCGTACATGTATGTATATTGTCATTGACATCGTATATGTATGTATATTGTCATTGACATCAAATACACATGTAATTGTATATTGTCATTGACATCGTACATGTATGTTATTGTCATTGACATCGTACATGTATGTTTATTGTCATTGACATCGTACATGTATGTATATTGTCATTGACATCGTACATGTATGTATATTGTCATTGACATCGTACATGTATGTATATTGTCATTGACATCGTACATGTATGTATATTGTCATTGACATCGTACATGCATGTATATTGTCATTGACATCGTACAAAGACGGGAGGTGTATCATGGTTCACATGTGTTTCTGAATTTTTGCCTAGTTTTGTTTTTTATCTTTTCAAATCAGCAATAAAACTGACTGAAAAAACAATGTGTGTGTGTGTTGTGTGTGTGTATGTGTGTGTGTGTGTGTGTGTGTGTGTTTTGTACGTGTGTGTGTGTTTGTGTGTGTGTGTGTGTACAAGTTCTGTGTGTGTTTGTATGTGTGTGTGTGTACGTGTGTGTGTGTGCGTGTACGAGTGTGTATGTGTGTGTGTTTGTATGTGTGTGTGTGTGTTTGTATGTGTGTGTGTGTGTGTTTGTATGTGTGTGTGTGTGTGTTTGTGTGTGTACGTGTGTGCGTGTGTGTGTGTGTCTGTGCGTGTGAGTGTGTGTGTGCATGTGTGTGTATGTGTGTGTATGTGTGTGCGTGTATGTGCATATGTACAGTGCATGTGTGCACGTGTGTGTGTTTGTGTTTGCCTTTTTGTTGTTTGTGTGTGTGTGTATGTGTTCGTGTGTGTATGGGTATGGGTATGGGTATGGGTGTGTCTGTGAAGACATGCATCACAAAACGTCCTGGTTGTAAGCGGATGGGTTTGCATCAGAAAAAGCCTTTTCCAGAACTGTCTTTTTTCAATTTTTTTTTATTCGTTTTAAGCAAGTATTCAAACAAATGCAAGACAAAACAGCAAAACGTAAAGCAGCCACGTCGTAATAACAAATCTGCATTCATGCACTAGAGCTACATGTTTAAAACACAGCTACGTAAAGCATAATGAAAAATAATGAAAAATATAACACGAATAACAAAAACAACAGCAACAGGAAACCAATTAGTCGTGGGTGTATTGTTAAGACATCAGACGTGCTAACAGGTTCCACCATATAACGCCATTAACAACATTTGTATTACAATATGAATGGATAGAAGCACACCTGGGTTGTTAAGGGTTAATATAGCAGCCATTTTGTTTTAAAGGTGTGCAGAATGCACGTCAGTTTTGCATTGTATCCTGACGTGTGAAATTTTATAATAAGATATCTTTTAAAAGAAGGTACGTTTGATACAGTCTTTTCATACTTACATTTATAAATGTACACTTTCCTTTGAAGGAGAATTAAATCAAATACCGAATCGGTGTGCATATTTTTCGTGTCAATACCAAATAATACCATATTGTCAGTAAATCTTCTATTTGTATAGATGATACATTATGATTTTAAGATTTCTTCGATCTTTCCCCAGAATCATTTCGTTTGTACACAATTCCAAAATATATAACCAATACTTTCTCTCCTTTCCAATCAAAAACAACAGCAAAAGTAGTTTATAAGTCTTATTTCTTTTTGTGACAGTTGTTGCAATTATTCTACGTGCAATTTACGTATTTGTAGTCATTTCAATTAAAGTTGTATTTTGGCGATTGTATAAATACTTTTTCCATGGAACGTTTGTTCCCAATTTTTCTGACAACTAAATACTTTTTCCATGGAACGTTTTTTCCCAATTTTTCTGACAACTAAATACTTTTTCCATGGAACGTTTGTTCCCAATTTTTCTGACAACCAAGAGCAAGATTTTGGAAGTGTATCATCTGTTGTTAATATTTCATTGTATAGCCGTGCTGCTTTTGGTACAGAATATAAACTCATTTCAGTGACGTAGAAATGTCATACGTAGTTTCATTTGGTATGTTCAGCTTTGCCTTCTGGCTGTATGCCTTAATAGATTGCTTACATTTAATAAAGATAAAGTAGTTTACATCCATTTCGTATTTTCTGTTGAATTTGGGATGAGTCAGAAAAAAATCCATTATCATTCAAAAAATGTTAATTACAATAGACTCCTTTTAGAACCCATCTATCGTATTTTGTAATATCATTTTGCACAGTGATGTTTTTGTTAGATAAGACTAGTTCTGTCAGAACTGTCTTGTACGCACGCATCGGACACACACATGCAAACACCATACAAATAGCACACATACAGACACACAGATACCTACACATACACCATGCACACACACACACAGGCGGATAGACAGAGACAGAGACACAAATACACAAACAAATCATATACAATAAAAAGAAGCACACGCAACACCAGCGTGTAGTTTGAAGAAATCCTGGTTCAAACGATTCTGTCACTTTTCTGATCACTAAGTGACAGAGTAGACAAAGCAAATTCACAGTTTGTGAATCACAGAAATACAGTGTGTGTAAAAACACAATATACAATTTTCAGTTCCATTAACATCACCTCCACATGTCAGAAAATGAACAATGACTTGACAAAAACAGTCACCACTATGAACAAAGACTTGACAATAACAGTCACCACTATGAACAAAGACTTGACAATAACAGTCACCACTATGAACAAAGACTTGACAATAACAGTCACCACTATGAACAAAGACTTGACAATAACAGTCACCACTGTACCACACATAGTTTCTGTTTCAGTTTTCTCAAAATGGAATTGCAATGCAGGATTTTAACACCACAGATGTTACATGATGCCAGGATCCGCTACTTCACCATTCGTTAGTAACAGGTTCTGTGATTTTTTAGGTTTGAAACTCATCCTGGATGAGGGGATTAATTCGTTTAATTTCTGTATACATTTTGTGTGTCCTTGCCCTTTGTGGGAAGGACTGTTGTGTCGTCCATCAAATCTTTTCGAGGGGGCAAACTGTAAAGCTGACATTTCGTTACAAACCGTAAAGTTTACATATCTGGTGATGAAATGTATGTTTGTACAGTAGTGCAATAATACATTAAACATCCAGCATCATGACACGTAAGTATATCATACAGTAACATGAAACATCTATTTCTATACATGAAAACAATTTTACATGGATTACTGTTCATATCACTCTGCAACAGGCGTGCTGAAGGTCTGACACACGCTACTTGATAGAAAAGGAGAGAAGAAAAGTATTACACTTGTAATGGACAATGCATTTAATTCCATCAAGAGAGCACATGAATATTGTACTCTTGAAAAATGACATACACAACATATGACGATCAAATACTGTTTGAAAACAACAACATCTAAAACGTAGAAGAATATCGGAAATATAACAGTCTGCACGGTGGTAAAGCAGTGGCCTAGAGATTAAGACCACTGGCTGAAGACGCGACAAGTTCCAGGCTGGAATCATCGATTAATGATGAAAGTTGCTCCTCCTCCGGTGTAAGTCTTTCGGTTGAAACGCTAAACCGAGAATTGGCGAGCAGCACACACTTTTCGCATGTAAAACAGGCCATGGCAACAGGCGATAGCCTTGGAAAAACTCTGGTGAGAAATTCATTTCTACAGACAAACAATAAAACAACATAGACAGGGGGGAAAAACCCGAAAAACGACACGCTCTCTCCGGGAAAAAGGAGCACAAATTTCTTATAGTATATCCGTTCTGACAGAAAGATATAAAGCAGAAAATACGATGAATTTTCACTGAGAGGTGCAACCATATTTTATTGGGAAAAAATGCAAGCCAAACGTAGATTTATATCGTACACATTTTCATAATTTCGCCTTCAAGCACGAAACAATAATTATCCGGATTGTACAGGTTTCTGTCTGTGTATGAAAACAGTTAACACCGATCAAAGTATGTACAATACTCAGACATATCGAGAGCATTACAAATAAAAAGAAATCAACACTCTTACATAAATGATTGGAGATGTGTGTATGCATGTATGTGTGTGTGTGTGTGTGTGTGTGTGTGTGTGTGTGTGTGTGTGTGTGTGTGTGTGTGTGTGTGTATGTGTGTGTGTATGTGTGTGTGAGTGTGTGTGTGTGTATGTGTGTGTGTGGGCGTGTGTGTGTATGTGTGTGAGTGCGTGCGTGCGTGTGTGTGTTTATGTGTTTTGAGAGAGAAAGAAAAAGGGTGAGTTGTGTCTGTACATGGTTTGTGTAAGTGGTATGGTGTGTGTTGAGACATATTTTGGTGTGTAGAAGGAGGGTTGCATGGTGTGCGTGTCCGCGTGTTCACCACGCTTAAGCATACCACTGCTACTAATTATTAAGAAACACTTTGCATCAAATGTCTCCGATCGTACGAATCTGTTTATACATATACAACTGATGTCAATCACAAAACAAAGCGAATTATTATATACATTTATAAAAAGAGAACGATTGCCAGTAACCGCATTACCAAATGAAGTAAATGTAGGTATGTTGTTACAGCGTCAGCAGCTTGGAAATGGTTGCCCGGAATGTGGCGAGGCACTAGTGTTCTGGGTCCTATTCGATGCCCTCAGCATTCAAGAAAACGAAGAGCGTTCTTACCAACTAATACATATCAATTAACATCAGGAAAAGAGTCCTTCGGTGTTATATACAACTGATACTGTTGTACGGATATGAAGCGTGGACAGTCAACACGCAAGACCAGAACAAGATTGAGGCAGCTGAAATGTGATTTTTAAGAAGAATGTTGATGGGAGTGTTATGCCATGAATTGTCTTTTTTTCTTCTGAACCTGCATAATTGTTGTTTACATCTGTATTCTCATGTCTCTTCTTTTTCCTTCCACTTGTTGACTGACATTGTGGTAGTAGAGTGTGTCACAAAATTTAACACACACTTGAAATAGCTAAGATTGGGGAGATGATGATAAGTGATTGGATAGAACTTTGAGACTTAGAATAGCTAAGATGAGGAGATATTTGGTTTTGGGATAGAACTTTTAGACTTAGAATAGTAAGATGAGGGAGATATTTGGTTTTGGGATAGAACTTTGAGACTTAAAATAGCTAAGATGAGGGAGATAATTGGTTCTTGGATAGAACTTTTAGACTTAGAATAGCTAAGATGAGGGAGATATTTGGTTTTGGGATAGAACTTTTAGACTTAAAATAGCTAAGATCAGGGAGATGATTGGTTCTTGGATAGAACTTTACACAGAATGATGCAGTCAGATAGCATCCTAAGATGGCTGGCACTTGGTGTACCACTCAACTTTTCTGACGCCTGACTTTCTACTGGGCCACACTATGGGTCAAAACCCATTTAATTACTTGTAATATATGGACGATGTCCAATTTTTGTGTCCGCAGTTATAAGAAACAGAGAAAAATACTTGAAAAACTTTTTATTACTCAACCATGATAGCATCAGGTTCCAGTCTTACAATTTGTCCTTGCTATTCCACAAGAGAAAGGGAGAGAAAGGTAATGACAACTACAGTAACTCTATATTTTCCAATGGTAAAAAATTGTCTGAAAACCATCTTTTTGCGGGGTTGCCTTTGCTAATCTACATATTATCTGCCCAGAACTACGAACACAGAAGAAATACATCAATAAATCAGTTATATAAGACGTAAGCATAATAGCATGTGTCATAATTTAGAGAAAAAAATCAAAGATGGAGACAAAAACACCGTGGTATAGTAGTTACTGCACCGGACTACCGACTGGAAGGCTGTGGGTTCGAATCCCATCAGTACCTTCAAAAATATATCATTGTGGGTTTTTGGCTCTAACTGGCTCTTACCCAGAGTTGGGTGTGCTATGGGCTCATTGGGAAGACTGGGACCGCACAGTCAAGTCTCATCCACTTCATGGATGCGTCATTGAGGGTGTTGCTCAAATCTTCTGACCAGCACCGCAGGTGTCTGTATCTCTCGGGCCTGGTTGACGCCATGATATACTATGATAGTAAGCGTAGAGTACAGCCCTGTCACGCAGTCTCAATCCTAGATGGAACTCCATAGAATCATGATTATCATCCTCATCGACACCATCGGCATCGCATTGTGACAAAACAAAACAAACAGGGAAGTAGTCATTATGATGTCATTTTAGTCAGTTTATTCCTTTTCTCACACTGGACGGAGCAGCAGGGAGTTTCAGTCCTTTTCTCCTAATTTTTGCATGTGGTGTTTGTTTTGTGATCTTACGCTTCACAAAGGCCAGTTGGCCGAAAATTTGCTCCTGTTTTGTCTGGTTGTATTAGATACGCTTTTTTATTCTTTTTTCTTGTTTTTTTTCCTGGTTCCCGTTTGCTTGAACGCGGGCAGCCATACTTGTTTTGGAAACAGATTACATGTCGCAACAAGCCAGAGGGGAAACCCCAGGTCTGGAAACAGACATGTCAACCATTAACTTAACCCACAGTGCCTTGTGATGCCGGTGCTACAGCAGCAGTCGTTGTCGTTGACGTTGTTGTCGGTGTTGCTGCTGCACGGACCTGTGGCATTAGATAATCCTCCAGGTCTGGGTCTGGTGGAGGCGGTGGGGGAAAGGGGTAGTCTGGGTCTTTGGCTTCGTCGTAGACTGCACACGTAGACACATACACACAACCGCACACGCACACACACACATACACATACACATGCATACACACAACCGCACACGCACACGCACACGCACACACACACATACACATACATGCACACACACATACAAACACACACACAACACACACACGCACACACACACACACACACACACACATAAATCAGTCGACAAAATACTATGGTTACAAGGATTTCTGTGGTTTGGTGGGAGTTAACTGATTAGTCCACTGTTAACTAGGTCGTCTGTATTCTCATGTTTTTTTGTTGTTTGTTTGTTTGTTTGTTTGTTTGCTCCTTCATACATGTCTGGCGTCCCGGGGGCTCTTTCAGTATAACTAGTATCCCCACCTTCTGGAAATTCTGTGCTAGAAATTTCCTCTTTTGTGTCACTCTCTTTGTTTCTTTCTTCCTCCTTTGCTTCTGTCATTTCTTCTGTCATTTTCTGCTTTGTTAGTCCATTCACCTGTATGTGTTCGATAAAGTCTTACGTACTTTTTGTTAGGATTGATAACTGGGTATATGTGTTAAGTGCATTTTTGGCTCTTGGGAAGTGAGATATGCGGAAACAATTTTAGGTAATTTATGCCCGTTTTTATACTTGCTTTATTTTCCTAAGGTATGTTCAAATTTGTATTCAGGTGTGTTTTTTAAATCCCCTGTGTGATAAATATGACTGAATAGTCAACGCTAGGGGCATCTCGTTAGATTATGTGCGCGAATGCATTGATACGTGTACTTAATTTTCTTTTCCTTCTCTTCCTGTCGTTGTATTGTGCATATTTTTAAACAGTTTTAGCCCTGATATGGCTCTACGCAGTCGGTTGGTCTTTAAACAAAACAGTAACAGTAACATGACTGGCGCAGACGCCCAGTGTGTAACGTCGGATTCCAGTCGCAACATCCTAGTTGTGATTCACCTGGACATGTCCACCTGCTGGGTTAAGGGTGGACATTTTTCTGGTCTCACAAGTCAGCATGTGTGCAGACAATGCCAGTGCTAAACGCTCTTCGTATGTGTACACACGCAGAATATCAAATATGCACTAAATCCAAAACAAGTGTGACTGCCCGCGTTCAAGCAAACAGGAACCAGAAAAAACACCAAAAAAGAATCAGAACGCGTATTTAATACAACAAGACAAGACAGGCGCAAATTTTCGGTCAACTGGCCTTTGTCAAGCGTAAGATCATGAACAAACAAACACAGATACAAAAATCAGGAGAAAAAGACTGAAACTTCCCTGCTGCTCTGTCCAGTGTGAGAAAAGGAGCAGGGAAGTTTCAGTCTTTTTCTCCTAATTTTTGTATCTGGTGTTTGTTTGTTTGTTTGTGATCTTACGCTTGAAGAAGGCGAGTTGGCCGAAAATTTGCGCCTGTCTTGTCTTGTTGTATTTAATACGCGTTCTTATTCTTTTTTTCGTGCTTTTTTCTGGTTTCAAATATGCACGTTAAAAATTCAGCAAGTGATGTCAGTGGCTGGCTTATGGAAACATGTAAACGCTTTGCATGCACACCCACCTAACTACATGTATACACAGAGCAACAACATAGTGGAATGTGGTCAGTTTTTGTATATTTTGTTTTCGTCCTTCATCTCACAGTTTTTGTGTTTTTTTTTAAAGTACAACTTCAACAAACACATTTTTACCAATATTTTGAACTTTTCACGGAACCAACATAGACTTATCTGCTTGCAACAAATACCTCAATTAGTTACCTCATAATTATCTTGAGCAGTTAGAATTTCAGTGACCTATGTTATCGTGTTTAGTTGTTGTGAAGCAAAGCAAGGCTGTATGTTGTAATCCGGCACTTTCTTTTCCTGTTATATTTTGTGTACCACCAGAGTGCCACAGTCCCCTTGCCGCTCATGTCTGCCCTTCAACGCATGTCTAAACCCAGCGAAACTTTAGTCACCATGGAAATACGGCATGAAGGGAGATAAACGACGGGTCAATTGTTCACATCATCTCAATGATCAATGAGAATAAGGATGGTGGAGACGATATGATGTTCTTTTGTATACCGAGATCAACTGACAGGACTGCAGTCTATACATCCCCTTTTAACCCTTTGACTCCCGCACTCTAGTAGCCACAACATCAAAAACTTAACCCTTTGACTCCCTCACCCTATCCATCAGTTTTCTGCAGGAAGCTGGTAGACAGGGTGAGGGAATCAAAGGGTTAAGTGTTTGCTTAGCTAGCATGGTTGACAGTGCAGGATTGTGACGGACAGGGCGCGGGGATCAAAGGGTTAATATGTCCTGGTGTCAACCAGACCTGAGAGGATACAGACGCTGGCAATGATGGGTCAGCAAATGTGAACAACATCCTCAGTGACACATCCCTGAAATGGATGACACTCCACTGTGTGGTCCCAGTCTTCCTAATGAGTCCACAACACAATCAGCTCAAGGTGAGAACCAGTCAGGGCCGAAAGAGTCTTACAGTGATTTAAACTGTTGATTTTCATTCCCCGACCTTCCAGTCATCTGTCTATATCGCTAAACAGTACGCCGCCTCAGCTTGCCCACTAGGAGATTGAAGGAAATCACACATGACACTGTAACGCCACGCTTTGCCTCAGGGAGAGCAGCTCCAGTGTCACACGGTGTGTCCTTTATAATAGGAAAGAAAAACCATTTCCAATACAAATAATACAAACACCAGTGGATCTATCCCTTTCCACACCCCCACACCCCCATTTCCAGTGCAAGTAATACAAACACCAGTGGGTGTGCAAGTAATACAAACACCAGTGGGTCTATCCATTTCCACACCCCCACACCCTCATTTCCAGTGCAAATAATGCAAACACCAGTGGATCTATCCCTTTCCACACCCCCACACCCTCATTTCCAGTGCAAATAATACAAACACCAGTGGGTCAATCCATTTCCACCCCCCCATTTCCAGTGCAAATAATACAAACACCAGTGGGTCTATCCCTTTCCACACCCCCACACCCCCATTTCCAGTGCAAATAATACAAACGCCAGTGGGTCTATCCCTTTCGACACCCCCCCCATTTCCAGTGCAAATAATACAAACGCCAGTGGGTCTATCCCTTTCGACACCCCCCCATTTCCAGTGCAAATAATACAAACGCCAGTGGGTCTATCCCTTTCGACACCCCCCCATTTCCAGTGCAAATAATACAAACACCAGTGGGTCTATCCATTTCCAATCCCCCCCTCATTTCCAGTGCAAATAATATAAACACCAGTGGGTCTATCCATTTCCAACCCCCCCCCTCATTTCCAGTGCAAATAATACAAACACCAGTGAGTCTATCCCTTTCCACACCCCCACACCCCCATTTCCAGTGCAAATAATACAAACACCAGTGAGTCTATCCCTTTCCACACCCCCACACCCCCATTTCCAGTGCAAATAATACAAACACCAGTGGGTCTATCCATTTCCAACCCCCCCATTTCCAGTGCAAATAATACAAACACCAGTGGGTCTATCCCTTTCCACACCCCCACACCCCCATTTCCAGTGCAA
Organism: Monoplex corrugatus; assembly: GCA_030674185.1. Lineage (NCBI taxonomy): Eukaryota > Metazoa > Mollusca > Gastropoda > Littorinimorpha > Ranellidae > Monoplex > Monoplex corrugatus. The sequence continues at coordinate 7,659,237 of JAPXFY010000029.1, forward strand.
ATAATACAAACACCAGTGGATCTATCCCTTTCCACACCCCCACATCCCCATTTCCAGTGCAAATAATACAAACACCAGTGGGTCTATTCATTTCCAACCCCCCCTCATTTCCAGTGCAAATAATACAAACACCAGTGGGTCTATCCATTTCCAACCCCCCTCATTTCCAGTGCAAATAATACAAACACCAGTGGGTCTATCCCTTTCCACACTGCCACACCCCCATTTCCAGTGCAAATAATACAAACACCAGTGGGTCTATCCCTTTCCACACCCCCACACCCCCATTTCCAGTGCAAATAACACCAGTGGGTCTATCCCTTTCCACACCCCCACACCCCCATTTCCAGTGCAAATAATACAAACACCAGTGGGTCTATCCCTTTCCACACCCCCACATCCCCATTTCCAGTGCATATAATACAAACACCAGTGGGTCTATCCCTTTCCACACCCCCATTTCCAGTGCAAATAATACAAACACCAGTGGGTCTATCCCTTTCCACACCCCCACACCCCCATTTCCAGTGCAAATAACACCAGTGGGTCTATCCCTTTCCACACCCCACACCCCATTTCCAGTGCAAATAATACAAACACCAGTGGGTCTATCCATTTCCACACCCCCACATCCCCATTTCCAGTGCAAATATACAAAACCAGTGGGTCTATCCCTTTCCACACCCCCACATCCCCATTTCCAGTGCAAATAATACAAACACTCAGTGGGTCTATCCATTTCCAACCCCCACACCCCCATTTCCAGTGCAAATAATACAAACACCAGTGGTCTATCCATTTCCAACCCCCACACCCCATCCCATTTCCAGTGCAAATAATACAAACACCAGTGGGTCTATCCCTTTCCACACCCCACATCCCCATTTCCAGTGCAAATAATACAAACACCAGTGGGTCTATCCATTTCCAACTTACTATTCTCAGGGGTGGGTTCAGGTGTGTGCAGGTTGGAATAGAGGTGACTGCTGTTGGCCCCTCTCCGACGTTGGCCCTCCTGTCCTGCGTTGTTTCTTGGCACCGCCCTGAAGTAGACGTGTTCTTGTGTCTCTGCTGGCTGGGCTCTGCTGCTTCTGTGGCGAGTCTTGCACAGGCCGCTCATTCCTCTTGTCCGGTCTTCACACACACACACACAACACACACACACACACACACACACACACACACACACACACACACACACACACACACACACACACATCACACACACACACACATACACACACACACAACACATATACACAAACACACAGACACATACACACATACACACATACACACACACACATACACACATACACACACACACACACACACACAGACACACAGACACATACACACATACACACATACACACATACACACACATACACATACACACACATACACACACATACGTACACACACACACACACACACACACACATACACACACACATACGTACTAATATCACTTATAGTGAAAAGACGTTAAATTAAAGAACGAACACATACGTACACACACACATACACACACGTACACACACACACTCACAAATACACACACACATACGTACACACACACACACACACACACACACACACACACACACACACACACACACACACACACACACACACACACACACACACACACACACACACACACACACACACACACACACACACAGAGTAAATGAAAGGTTTCAAGAACGATGTATTCATCTATTTATCTTTAAAAACAAACATACAAACAAACAAACAACAACAAAAACTGTCAGGCCAGCATCCGGGCCTTTAGCCCTCGATGTGAGAACGTCGTGTTACTGGTATGGCTCCATGTGTTGACTGTGACATATTCTATATTCTTTGACTTAATTCCCCATATGATGCACGTAGTAAACTTCCAAGTTAGATTACATAATATCATGATTACATTTCTTTTAACTTTTCCGTACGCTAGTTAACCTTTTGACTCCCGCACCCTATCCACCATACTGCAAAACTTAACCCTTTGATTCCCTCACCTTATCCACCAGCTTCCTGCTTACATGACATTTTTACAGTACCAAATACAATCTATCTCTGTCCCTCTCTCTTCATGTATATATGTATACACACACACACACACACACACACACACACACACACACACACACACACACACCACACACACACACACACACACACACACACAATATATATACATAGATATGTAGTCTAGTGTGTGTTTGTCTAGAGATGGGCAATTTCAGCTTGTATACAAACAGCGCTTCAGAGCTGCAGTAGCATGCTGTATTTAGTTTGTTGTCTTGTCTTTATGGAGCCTGTTCGTGTTTATAGAAGTGCATGTTGCTTTGTTGTTGTTGTTTTTGAGATACTGATAACATTATACTATACACCCAAAAGCATGACACTAAACAATAAGACACTTCAGTTGTACATTTTCAGCTCTTAATGTTCACATCTCTGTCTCTCTCTCTTCCCTCTCTCTCTCTCTCGACCATACGTTTGTTAAGATTTATCAATAAACAATCGAAAAATTTTTGAGGAAAATTTGCTGTTTCTCTCTCTCTCTCTTCTCTCTCTCTCTCTCCTCTGTCTCTCTCTCACGTGCCCCCCCCCCCACACAGACACACACATAGACACACAGACACGCACAGACACAGACACAGAGGCACACACACACGCACACAAGCACACGCACACAGACGCACAGACACACGCACACACGCACACATACAGACAGACAGACAGACAGACAGACAACACAACACACACACACAACCTACTCACATCGCTTTACCAAGACAACCAGTACGATGATAAGAACGACGGAGACGACGACAACAGCGATGGCAATGTAATAATTGCCATAGTCCTCGGGCAGCACAGTGGGTGTGGGGCTGGAGACGTCCACTACAGGGGGGTAGATGGATGATGCAGAATCTTGTACCAAAGAAAAGGAGGACGATAAGTAGGAAGTAGAAGAGGAGGCTATAATAAAGGGTAATAGTAATAGTGAAATTGATAATAATAACAAATAATGATAATGATATTGATGACAATGATGATTAATAACAGTGATGGTGACGATAATAATGTAGTAGTGAAATTGATAACAATAATAACAATGATAATGATATTGATGACAATAATGATCAATAATAGTGATGTTGACGATGATAAGGATGACCTAGTTTCTGATTCCATTTCAGTTTCTCAAGATAACGTCTCCGTGTTCGGAACGAATTCCATATGCACTAACGTCACAGGTGCCATGTGTATGGTGATCATGGCACAAGCCTTAAGCCTGCACATAAACCCTTGAGCTGGCCAGGTCCTGAGGCCCTACCTAGCCTATGTTTTGCATGTTTATATTTCTAGTATTGTATCATGAAACATGAAAATGATAAGTGTATCTGTGTACCTTACCTTCAAAGAAAAGAACAGATAAATACAATAAATGAACAATTGAAGGTCTGAATTACAACAGAACTAGCCACTCAACATGAACTTGTCTCACATGACAGAACCCCCCCCCGACACACACTCAATGTACAACGCCTTCGCTGCCTATTACAAGATGAAACAATATTCCATTAATGCTCCCAATTTTGAAGAACAGGTCTCCCAACAGTGTAAAATCGCTACTCACATCGTAGCTTTCCATATTCCAATCATAGCCCCGCCAGTCTGTCGTCCACTCCCGAGGAATGAAAAGATGTCAGTTATTTCAACATGACACAGTAATAACAATAACAATAATAATAATTACAATGATAATGATGTAAATAGGATGGTTAAGCCATTCTAACACATTCCTTTTACAGGCAAAAGTTATTGCAGGAATCCTGATTCCGTGGTACCAGAGGTCACGGTGTCATTACACATGCTTCAGTTGAAATGAAATATGACGTCAGTTGAGGACTATGGCAGACTATCACAAAAGCAAAAACAGATAATCAAATACTGTCAAGAGTTCGCGAGAAAGCGGTGTTCACACACCCTTCAAAAACGTGCCGAGTTCAGGCATCTTTTGTAGTCTGCATGACGTCTTATCATTGAAGCTTTGCCTTCCAAAGTAATGCTTACTTAAGTCCTCAACAATTCACAGCTCTGATCAAAATGTGGTAACGATACACTCATACAGAGCTGAAAAAGTCTTGTTTACACATGCATCTGTCTGTCTGTCTCTCGTGTACATACACCCATCTAGCTGGTCGATATGAAACAATTTCCGTTTCTATAAAAGTATGATGATGATTCTCAGTGTGACATCTACTCTTTTTTGCTTGTTTCCTGCATGGGAAGTGGCACAGTGAATAGGGCTTCAACTGGTCCTTGTTACTATGCTGTCACCTCAGCAGACGGTGTTTCAGGGGAAGAGGCGGTAACTAGCGTGTCTCATGCTTCTCTACGTGTGCAGGGTTCCCCCTTTTCCGCCTTCTCCCATGACTCGTGAATTTCATGCACGTTGTTTGTGGAAGGCACTTTTCTTCAAGACTCACTACAGCGGTTAATGGTTCAAGCTCGCCATCAGGCAGGGAATCTAGTTTTTCCAGGTTAAAGGTAAAGGGCCGTTGTTCGTGCTGCAAGTACTGTTTCATGTGCTCAAGGCGAGTTGCGTGTACAGGTGAGTCATCATCATGATCATCATCATGTGCCCTGCTACATGGGGTTGGCGATCATGACCCTCCATATGTACCTATCCCTTGTCGCCGCAAGCACATCTTCCACCCTCTCTGTCCTCAGCCACTTTGCAAGTCCGTCCATTATTTTTTCCCTAGGTCTACCTGGTACTCTCTTTCCCTCCAGCTTTCCTGTTGTGACCAGGTGTTCTAATTCCCCTTTCCTCATAAAATAGCCTATGAATGTTGCCTGTCTTTTCCTAATCTTCCTTATGAATGATCTTCTTGTGTCTGCCTCCATCAAGACTGTCTCGTTTGTTTTCTTTGCTGTCCATGGAAGTCTCAACAGTCTTCTTAGAAACCACATCTCGGCTGCCTCAATCTTGTTCTGGCTTTGCTTGTTGACTGTCCACGCCTCACAACGGTATAACATTATCAGTTCTATATAACATTCGAGAACTCTCTTCCTGATGTAAATTGATAGGCATTTCTTTTTAAAAATGTGGCTTAATTCACTGCTGTTTTCTGAGTCCATTTTCAGTCGGAGTTTCACAATAGCCGGACGTCAGTCATTCGCTTACTCTAGTCTGGCTGTGCTCTTGGTGTCTGGGTCTTCCAGAAAGAAGCTGTTCTTTAGTTGGCCTATTAGCATTGTAACATTATCGTTGTTATAACGTCTCACGCTTTGTTCGTGCATCAGTTACACCGTTCGTCGGAGTTCCGGTGTTTAGTTTGAAATATTGTAATTGGTTTTTGAACCGGAAGCAGTTGTGATTTTGGAGTTAGCATGACCCTTCGAAACTGCGAAGACGTTTTTGGTTTAATGAATAACGAAAACATAAAAAACGATTTCGTATGTTGCTTCATTTACTTCATTGGTGACCCCGACGTGAGTACACACTTGGCCTATAAGAAGATGATGAGAATGATTTGTGGTTCTTTGGGAGACGTCCTGTGAGAGATGGGTCATTCTGTCAGGCAACTGTTTGGACTTGCAGGCTTGCCCAGGTGTGTTTTGCAGCTTTGTGCCTGGTAGAAACTTACAACTTTCTCAGTGGTGTCCCTCCC
>JAPXFY010000029.1:7669932-7689932 GCA_030674185.1 Monoplex corrugatus
ACAATACTACTACTACTATTTCTCCTCCTCCTCCTAGTACTACTCATGATAATATGAATGATTATGATGACGACATTTATAAGGCGCCGAATCTTGATTCAAGAATCAAACCAAGGCGGGCATTGTCATCATTCACCAAAACAATCAACCAACAACAACAAAAACTACAGAGCACAAAGCACATGCAAACTGAGAAGAGAAGACAGGAGAGGAATAGGGCGTGTGACCCTTGACCCCAAGCCATCATCCTCCCTCTGTCTCGCAACACACACACACACACACACACACACACACACACACACACACACACACACACACACACACACACACACACACACACACACACAGATGCTGAGCTAGCTTACACTCAAGCCTGTTTGGCGAATAACGCATGACCTAAGTTGTCATCCTCTCTGTGTCAGTACACACACACACACACACACACACACACACACACACACACACACACACACACACACACACACACACACACACACACACACACACACACAACACACACACACACACACATACATGCACGCACACAAATGCACACAAACTCACATACACACACGAGCGTGCACGCACACACACGCACACACACACACACACACTTGCAACATATTATCTCGTTGTTCTCCTCTTTCCCCTCCCTGTGTTACTCACAATTCTTTTTCACTCACTCTGTCTTACTGTCTCTCACACGTTTTTTGTTTTTCTGTTTTTGGACTAAGACTTCAGAAAAGCAAGAAGAATGATTAGGCTACATCATCACATCATCATCATCATCATCATGATCTTTTCTTCACCACCACCACCACCACATAACCACCACCACTACCACCGCATCATCATCATCATCATCATCATCATCATCATCATCATCATCATCATCATCATCATCATCATCATCATCATCATCATCATCATCATCATCATCATCATCATCATCATCTATGTTTTTGAGTAAATGTTCTGCAGGTTCCAAAAATTCCAAACACAATATAGTCCACAGAAAACGTACTACAGAATCCATTGTATTACAATACCATGTGCAATGTGTCGTGACTGTTAAACTCGTCGCGTTTAATGGATATAATGAGCCCGACTGAAATCATGGTAATCAGTAAAAACAAGATATCCTTTCATGCAAAATAACAGCTAATGGCACAATTTGAGACAAGTTGATAATTCCAAAACTAGTGCCCACATTCCAGCAAACAGGAACCAGAAAAATAACACGAAAAAAGAATAAGAACACATATTTAATACAACCAGACAGGACAGGAATCCTTTCATCACACTGACGGAGCAGCAGGGAAGTTTCAGTCTTTTTCTCCTAATTTTTGTATTTGTTGTTTGTTTTTCGTGATCTTACGCTTGACAAGGGCCAGTTGGCCAAAAATTTGAGCCTGTCTTGTCCGGCTGTATTAAATACGCGTTTTTATTCTTTTTTGTGTTTTTTTTTCTGGTACAAAATTGATAAGTTTAATATCTAGGAACAGTCATCTCACCAGACAGCAGGTGCACATTAGAAACACATAATCAGCCAAGCTAAAACAGCATTCAAGAAACTGAAAAGCGTTCTTACCAACAAATGCCTATCAATTAACATCAAAAAGAGAGTTCTTGAGTGTTACATAGAACCGATATTGTTGTACGGACGTGAAGCGTGGACAGTCAACACATAAATTCATAATAAGATTGAAGCAACTCAAATGTGGTTTCTAAGAAGAATGTTCCAAAGACAGCAAAGAAAACAAACGAGACAGCCTTGAAAGAGGCAAACACAAAAACATTAATGTAGAAGATTAGGAAAAGGCAAGCAACATTTATAGGACATTTTATGATGCGAAAGAAATTTAAGCACCTAGTCACAACAGGAAAGCTGGAGGGAAAAAAGAACACCAGGTAGACCCAAGGAGAAAATATTGAACGGACTTGTGGAGTGGATGAAGACAGAGAGGGTGGGAGATGTACCCGTAGTGACAGGGGATAGATCCGTTTGGAGGGCCATGATCACCAACACCATGCTGCAGGGCACATGACGATGATGATGAAATACGTACTTAAACTTCATTAGTTTCTCAAGACACAATCTGGTTTCCATGTCATGTAGTCATTTCACTCCCACCCACCCCCACACCCCCTGTTCTCACTGTCCCTTTTGACTTGGAGCATTCAATCAAATCAGATCCCACAAACGCTAAAGAAGGCAAATCATGGCAATGTCAAACCTTGAACAATCCTTGCTAGTGTTGTCATGTTGCGGTGAAGATGGGGCAGCCTCCGGTGATGAAAAATCAGACATCTTGGTCAGACGACAGATTGTGAGATTCTTGGTGTGGGAACGAAACTTAAATGTAGGTGTCAGCGAATGGTCAGTGGGCACCAGAAAATGCCTCTCTGCTCCTCTGTTGAAGAACTGAACTACACCTGGACAGATGGTAGTAAAGTTGTCAATGTTTTCATGTAGATGGGAAAATGTTCATAGAGTTTGTCTTCCTGTAGATGATCTATCTATCTTTTATATCATGACATATAGAGTTTGTGTTCCTGTAGATGATCTATCTATCTTTTAAATCATGACATATAGAGTTTGTGTTCCTGTAGATGATCTATCTATCTTTTACATCATGACATATAGAGTTTGTCTTCCTGTAGATGATCTATTTATCTTTTACATCATGACATATAGAGTTTGTGTACCTGTAGGTAATCTATCATTTATATCATGACGTATAGAGTTTGTGTTCCTGTAGATGATCTTACATCATGACATATAGAGTTTGTGTTCCTGTAGGTAATCTATTTATCTTTTACATCATGACATATAGAGTTTGTGTTCCTGTAGATGATCTATTTATCTTTTACATCATGATATATAGAGTTTGTGTTCCTGTAGATGATCTATCTTCTATATCATGACATATAGAGTTTGTGTTCCTGTAGATGATCTATCTTTAATATCATGACATATAGAGTTTGTGTTCCTGTAGGTAATCTATCTATCTTTAATATCATGACATATAGAGTTTGTGTCCCTGTAGATAATCTATCTATCTTTTATATCATGACATATAGAGTTTGTGTTCCTGTAGATGATGTATCTTTTATATCATGACATATAGAGTTTGTGTTCCTGTAGATGATCTATCTTTTATATCATGACATATAGAGTTTGTGTTCCTGTAGGCAATCTATCTTTTATATCATGACATATAGAGTTTGTGTTCCTGTATATGATCTATCTTTTATATCATGACATATAGAGTTTGTGTTCCTGTAGATGATCTATCTTTTATATCATGACGTATAGTGTTTGTGTTCCTGTACATGATCGATCTTTTACATCATGACATATAGAGTTTGTGTTCCTGTAGATGATCTATCTTTTATATCATGACATATAGAGTTTGTGTTCCTGTAGATGATCTATCTTTTATATCAGGACGTATAGAGTTTGTGTTCCTGTAGATGATCTATCTTTTATATCATGACATATAGAGTTTGTGTTCCTGTAGATGATCTATCTATCTTTTAAGCAGGCAAGCACCGAGCTTATGATAGAACAGCATGCCATGGGCGTCAGGATGCGAAAAAACAAGCAGTACGAAGTAGTCAACACACGACTGCAAGCGCTTGTTGCAAGGTACGCACAGGATGATGTTTTAGTATTTCTCAAAGCTGTTGCGCATAATCTGTGACACAATCAAAGTGAACAGAAGTGTTGTAAGTGTGGTATATACTTTTATATTGTGTTTATATTAAACTTGGAGTATGTCATGTCACAAGATGATGAGAATGTTTTATATTGTTATATGTTTATACTTTTATATGTTGCCCATGCATAATGCGTCGAAAAGTCTGTCTGCGAAACGTCCGGTCGACGAAACATCCGTCGGCGAAACATCCGTTGGCTAAACGTCCGGTCGGCAAAACGTCCGACTCCGAAACATCCGACGGCGAAACGTCCATCGGCGGAACGTCCGCACACGCTTTTATATCATGATGTATAGAGTTTGTGTTCCTGTAGATGATCTATCTTTTATATCATGACGTATAGAGTTTGTGTTCCTGTAGATGATCTATCTTTTGTATCATGACATATAGAGTTTGTGTTCCTGTAGATGATCTTTCTTTTATATCATGATATATAGAGTTTGTGTTCCTGTAGATGATCTATCTTTTATATCATGACGTATAGAGTTTGTGTTCCTGTAGATGATCTATCTTTTATATCATGACGTGTAGAATTTTTGTTCCTGTAGGTAATCTATCTTTTATATCATGCCGTATAGAGTTTGTGTTCCTGTAGGTAATCTATCTTTTATATCATGATATATAGAGTTTGTGTTCCTGTAGATGATCTATCTTTTATATCAGGACGTATAGAGTTTGTGTTCCTGTAAATGATCTATCTTTTATATCATGACATATAGAGTTTGTGTTCCTGTAAATGATCTATCTTTTATATCATGACATATAGAATTTTTGGTCCTGTAGGCAATCTATCTTTTATATCAAGACATATAGAGTTTGTGTTCCTGTAGATGATCTATCTTTTATATCATGACATATAGAGTTTGTGTTCCTGTAGGTAATCTATCTTTTATATCATGACATATAGAGTTTGTGTTCCTGTAGGTAATCTATCTTTTATATCATGACATATAGAGTTTGTGTTCCTGTAGGTAATCTATCTTTTATATCATGACATATAGAGTTTGTATTCCTGTAGATGATCTATCTTTTATATCATGATATATAGAGTTTGTGTTCCTGTAGATGATATATCTTTTATATCATGACATATAGAGTTTGTGTTCCTGTAGGTAATCTATCTTTTGTATCATGACATATAGAGTTTGTGTTCCTGTAGATGATCTATCTATCTTTTATATCATGACGTATAGAGTTTGTGTTCCTGTTGATGATCTATCTTTTATATCATGACGTATAGAGTTTGTGTTCCTGTAGATGATCTATCTTTTATATCATGATATATAGAGTTTGTGCTCCTGTAGATGATCTATCTTTTATATCATGACGTATAGAGTTTGTGTTCCTGTAGATGATCTATCTTTTATATCATGACATATAGAGTTTGTGTTCCTGTAGGTAATCTATCTTTTATATCATGGAATATATAGTTTGTGTTCCTGTATATGATCTATCTATCTTTTATACCATGATATATAGAGTTTGTGTTCCTGTAGATGATCTATCTATCTTTTATATCATGACATATAGAGTTTGTGTTCCTGTAGGCAATCTATCTTTTATATCATGACATATAGAGTTTGTGTTCCTGTAGATGATCTATCTTTTATATCATGACATATAGAGTTTGTGTTCCTGTAGATGATCTATCTTTTATATCATGACGTATAGTGTTTGTGTTCCTGTACATGATCGATCTTTTACATCATGACATATAGAGTTTGTGTTCCTGTAGATGATCTATCTTTTATATCATGACATATAGAGTTTGTGTTCCTGTAGATGATCTATCTTTTATATCATGGCATAGAGTTTGTGTTCCTTAGATGATCTATCTTTCATATCATGACATACAGAGTTTGTGTTCCTGTAGATGATCTATCTTTTATATCATGACATACAGAGTTGTGTTCCTGTAGATGATCTATCTTTTATATCATGACATATAGAGTTTGTGTTCCTGTAGGTAATCTATCTTTTATATCATGACATATAGAGTTTGTGTTCCTGTAGATGATCTATCTTTTATATCATGACATACAGAGTTTGTGTTCCTGTAGATGATCTATCTTTTATATCATGACGTATAGAGTTTGTGTTCCTGTAGGTAATCTATCTTTTATATCATGACATATAGAGTTTGTGTTCCTGTAGGTAATCTATCTTTTATATCATGACATATAGAGTTTGTGTTTCTGTAGATGATCTATCTATCTTTTATATCATGACATATAGAGTTTGTGTTTCTGTAGATGATCTATCTTTTATATCAGGACGTATAGAGTTTGTGTTCCTGTAGATGATCTATCTTTTATATCAGGACGTATAGAGTTTGTGTTTCTGGAGATGATCTATCTTTTATATCAGGACGTATAGAGTTTGTGTTCCTGTAGATGATCTATCTTTTATATCATGACATATAGAGTTTGTGTTCCTGTAGATGATCTATCTTTTATATCATGACATATAGAGTTTGTGTTCCTGTAGATGATCTATCTTTTATATCATGACATATAGAGTTTGTGTTCCTGTAGATGATCTATCTTTTATATCATGACGTATAGAGTTTGTGTTCCTGTAGATGATCTATCTTTTATATCATGACGTATAGAGTTTGTGTTCCTGTAGATGATATATCTATCTTTTATATCATGACATATAGAGTTTGTGTTCCTGTAGATGATCTATCTTTTATATCATGACATATAGAGTTTGTGTTCCTGTAGATGATCTATCTATCTTTTATATCAGGACATGTAGAGTTTGTGTTCCTGTAGATGATCTATCTATCTTTTATATCATGACCTATAGAGTTTGTGTTCCTGTAGATGATCTATCTATCTTTTATATCATGACATATAGAGTTTGTGTTCCTGTAGATGATCTATCTTTTATATCATGACATATAGAGTTTGTGTTCCTGTAGATGATCTATCTTTTATATCATGACATATAGAGTTTGTGTTCCTGTAGATGATCTATCTTTTATATCATGACATATAGAGTTTGTGTTCCTGTAGATGATCTATCTTTTATATCATGACATATAGAGTTTGTGTTCCTGTAGATGATCTATCTTTTATATCATGACGTATAGAGTTTGTGTTCCTGTAGATGATCTATCTTTTATATCATGACGTATAGAGTTTGTGTTCCTGTAGATGATATATCTATCTTTTATATCATGACATATAGAGTTTGTGTTCCTGTAGATGATCTATCTTTTATATCATGACATATAGAGTTTGTGTTCCTGTAGATGATCTATCTATCTTTTATATCAGGACATGTAGAGTTTGTGTTCCTGTAGATGATCTATCTATCTTTTATATCATGACCTATAGAGTTTGTGTTCCTGTAGATGATCTATCTATCTTTTATATCATGACATATAGAGTTTGTGTTCCTGTAGATGATCTATCTTTTATATCATGACATATAGAGTTTGTGTTCCTGTAGATGAACTATATTTTTTTATCATGACATATAGAGTTTGTGTTCCTGTAGATGATCTATCTTTTATATCATGACGTATAGTGTTTGTGTTCCTGTACATGATCGATCTTTTACATCATGACATATAGAGTTTGTGTTCCTGTAGATGATCTATCTTTTATATCATGACATATAGAGTTTGTGTTCCTGTAGATGATCTATCTTTTATATCAGGACGTATAGAGTTTGTGTTCCTGTAGATGATCTATCTTTTATATCATGACATATAGAGTTTGTGTTCCTGTAGATGATCTATCTATCTTTTAAGCAGGCAAGCACCGAGCTTATGATAGAACAGCATGCCATGGGCGTCAGGATGCGAAAAAACAAGCAGTACGAAGTAGTCAACACACGACTGCAAGCGCTTGTTGCAAGGTACGCACAGGATGATGTTTTAGTATTTCTCAAAGCTGTTGCGCATAATCTGTGACACAATCAAAGTGAACAGAAGTGTTGTAAGTGTGGTATATACTTTTATATTGTGTTTATATTAAACTTGGAGTATGTCATGTCACAAGATGATGAGAATGTTTTATATTGTTATATGTTATATACTTTTATATGTTGCCCATGCATAATGCGTCGAAAAGTCTGTCTGCGAAACGTCCGGTCGACGAAACATCCGTCGGCGAAACATCCGTTGGCTAAACGTCCGGTCGGCAAAACGTCCGACTCCGAAACATCCGACGGCGAAACGTCCATCGGCGGAACGTCCGCACACGCTTTTATATCATGATGTATAGAGTTTGTGTTCCTGTAGATGATCTATCTTTTATATCATGACGTATAGAGTTTGTGTTCCTGTAGATGATCTATCTTTTATATCATGACATATAGAGTTTGTGTTCCTGTAGGTAATCTATCTTTTATATCATGACATATAGAGTTTGTGTTCCTGTAGATGATCTATCTTTTATATCATGACATAGAGTTTGTGTTCCTGTAGGTAATCTATCTTTTATATCATGACATATAGAGTTTGTGTTCCTGTAGGTAATCTATCTTTTATATCATGACATATAGAGTTTGTGTTCCAGTAGATGATCTATCTTTTATATCATGATATATAGAGTTTGTGTTCCTGCAGATGATCTATCTTTTATATCATGACATATAGAGTTTGTGTTCCTGTAGGTAATCTATCTTTTATATCATGACGTATAGATTTTGTGTTCCTGTAGGTAATCTATCTTTTATATCATGACATGTAGAGTTTGTGTTCCTGTAGATGATCTATCTTTTATATCATGACATATAGAGTTTGTGTTCCTGTAGATGATCTATCTATCTTTTATATCATGACATATAGAGGTTGTGTTCCTGTAGATGATCTATCTTTTATATCATGACATATAGAGTTTGTGTTCCTGTAGGTAATCTATCTTTTATATCATGACATATAGAGTTTGTGTTCCTGTAGATGATCTATCTTTTATATCATGACATATAGAGTTTGTGTTCCTGTAGGTAATCTATCTTTTATATCATGACGTATAGATTTTGTGTTCCTGTAGGTAATCTATCTTTTATATCATGACATATAGAGTTTGTGTTCCTGTAGATGATCTATCTTTTATATCATGACGTATAGAGTTTGTGTCCTGTAGATGATCTATCTTTTATATCATGACATATAGAGTTTGTGTTCCTGTAGATGATCTATCTTTTATATCATGACATATAGTTTGTGTTCCTGTAATGATCTATCTTTTATATCATGACATATAGAGTTTGTGTTCCTGTAGTAATCTATCTTTTATATCATGACATATAGAGTTTGTGTTCCTGTAGGTAATCTATATCTTTTATATCATGACATATAGAGTTTGTGTTCCTGTAGATGATCTATCTTTTATATCATGACTATAGAGTTTGTGTTCCTGTAGATGATCTATCTTTTATATCATGACATATAGAGTTTGTGTTCCTGTAGTAATCTATCTTTTATATCATGACATATAGATTGTTTGTGTTCCTTAATGATCTATCCTTTAAACTATCTTTTATATCATGACTATAGAGTTTGTGTTCCTGTAGATGATCTATCTTTTATATCATGACATATAGAGTTTGTGTTCCTGTAGGATATCTATCTTTTATATCATGACATATAGAGTTTGTGTTCCTGTAGGTAATCTATCTTTTATATCATGACTAATAGAGTTTGTGTTCCTGTAGATGATCTATCTTTATATCATGACATATAGAGTTTGTGTTCCTGTAGATGATCTATCTTTTATATCATGACATATAGAGTTTTGTGTTCCTGTAGATATCTATCTTTTATATCATGACTATAGAGTTTGTGTTCCTGTAGTAGATCTATCTTTTATATCATGACATATAGAGTTTGTGTTCCTGTAGATGATCTATCTTTATATCATGACATAGAGTTTGTGTTCCTGTAGATGATCTATCTTTTATATCATGACATATAGAGTTTGTGTTCCTGTAGATGATCTATCTTTTATATCATGACATATAGAGTTTGTGTTCCTGTAGATGATCTATCTTTTATATCATGACATATAGAGTTTGTGTTCCTGTAGATGATCTATCTTTTATATCATGACATATAGAGTTTGTTTTCCTGTAGATGATCTATCTTTTATATCATGACATATAGAGTTTGTGTTCCTGTAGTGATCTATCTTTTATATCATGACATATAGAGTTTTGTGTTCCTGTAGATGATCTATCTTTTATATCATGACATATAGAGTTTGTGTTCCTGTAGATGATCTATCTTTTATATCATGACATATAGAGTTTGTGTTCCTGTAGGATAATTTCTATCTTTTATATCATGACATATAGAGTTTGTGTTCCTGTAGATGATCTATCTTTTATATCATGACATATAGAGTTTGTGTTCCTGTAGATGATCTATCTATTTTATATCATGACATATAGAGTTTGTGTTCCTGTAGATGACTATCTTTTTATATCATGACATATAGAGTTTGTGTTCCTGTAGATGATCTATCTTTATATCAGACATATAGATTGTGTCTGTAATATCTATCTTTTATATCAGACTATAGATTTGTGTTCCTGTAGATGATCTATCTTTTATATCATGACATATAGAGTTTGTGTTCCTGTAGATGATCTATCTTTTATATCATGACATATAGAGTTTGTGTTTCCTGTAATGTATCTATCTTTTATATCATGACTATAGAGTTTGTGTTCCTGTAGATGATCTATCTTTATATCATGACATAAGAGTTTGTGTTCCTGTAGATAATCTATCTTTTATATCATGACATATAGAGTTTGTGTTCCTGTAATGATTATCTATCTTTTATATCATGACATATAGAGTTTGTGTTCCTGTAGATGATCTATCTTTTATATCATGACATATAGAGTTTGTGTTCCTGTAGTGAATCTATCTTTTATATCATGACATATAGAGTTTGTGTTCCTGTAGATGAATCTATCTTTTATATCATGACATATAGAGTTTGTGTTTCCTGTAGATGATCTATCTTTTATATCATGACTATAAGAGTTTGTGTTCCTGTAGATGATCTATCTTTAATGATCTATCTTTATATCATGACATATAGAGTTTGTGTTCCTGTAGATGATCTATCTTTTATATCATGACATATAGAGTTTGTGTTCCTGTAGATGATCTATCTTTTATATCATGACATATAGAGTTTGTGTTCCTGTAGATGATCTATCTTTTATATCATGACGTATAGAGTTTGTGTTCCTGTAGATGATCTATCTTTTATATCATGACGTATAGAGTTTGTGTTCCTGTAGATGATATATCTATCTTTTATATCATGACATATAGAGTTTGTGTTCCTGTAGATGATCTATCTTTTATATCATGACATATAGAGTTTGTGTTCCTGTAGATGATCTATTATCTTTTATATCATGACATATAGAGTTTGTGTTCCTGTAGATGATCTATCTTTTATATCAGGACGTATAGAGTTTGTGTTCCTGTAGATGATCTATCTTTTATATCATGACATATAGAGTTTGTGTTCCTGTAGATGATCTATCTTTTATATCATGATATATAGAGTTTGTGTTCCTGTAGATGATCTATCTTTTATATCATGACATATAGAGTTTGTGTTCCTGTAGATGATCTATCTTTTATATCATGACATATAGAGTTTGTGTTCCTGTAGATGATCTATCTTTTATATCATGACGTATAGAGTTTGTGTTCCTGTAGATGATCTATCTTTTATATCATGACGTATAGAGTTTGTGTTCCTGTAGATGATATATCTATCTTTTATATCATGACATATAGAGTTTGTGTTCCTGTAGATGATATATCTTTTATATCATGACATATAGAGTTTGTGTTCCTGTAGATGATCTATCTATCTTTTATATCAGGACATGTAGAGTTTGTGTTCCTGTAGATGATCTATCTATCTTTTATATCATGACCTATAGAGTTTGTGTTCCTGTAGATGATTTTTATCTATGTTCTTATATTATCATGACATATAGAGTTTGTGTTCCTGTAGATGATCTATCTTTTATATCATGACATATAGAGTTTGTGTTCCTGTAGATGAACTATATTTTTTTATCATGACATATAGAGTTTGTGTTCCTGTAGATGATCTATCTTTTATATCATGACGTATAGTGTTTGTGTTCCTGTACATGATCGATCTTTTACATCATGACATATAGAGTTTGTGTTCCTGTAGATGATCTATCTTTTATATCATGACATATAGAGTTTGTGTTCCTGTAGGTAATCTATCTTTTATATCATGACATATAGAGTTTTGTGTTCCTGTAGATGATCTATCTTTTATATCATGACATAGAGTTTGTGTTCCTGTAAATGATCTATCTTTTATATCATGACGTATAGAGTTTGTGTTCCTGTAGATGATCTATCTTTTATATCATGACGTATAGAGTTTGTGTTCCTGTAGATGATCTATCTTTTATATCATGATATATAGAGTTTGTGTTGCTGTACATGATCTATTTTGTATATCATGATATATGGCATGATCACCTTGGGTATTTTTACATTACGTGGCATCTGCAGTGTTGGTACATGTGGACTGTCTCGAGCGTCATGACACCATCTTGAATGGAACAGACAGGTGATACTTTTCTCTTTCATGCAGTTGTCTTACTTTTACTTCTTCAAGTTATGTTGCCTTCCTTATAAACTTATCTGATCTGTGTTCTTAGTTGTTTTGCTTCACAGGTTTGGTAGAATGTTTTATTTAATTTCATTTATTTCATTTTATCTTATTTATTTAATTTGACTTATTTTATTTTATTTTGGGGAGGGGGTGGTCTTTTCTTAAAATTATATTACCTTGCTTCATTGCCTTTGTACATTTTTCTTCTAGAGTGGAATGGAACTTTAAACTAATGTAATAAAGTTGCAGACGATTTTCACAGATTTGAAGATTTAACCGTTATTCAGTTTTGATTCGTAGAACTCGTAACTTAAAGTTATCTTATCTTATTTCGTAGGTTTGAGGCAGAGGTACAGCACTGAACTTTCAATCTATTTGCAAGAGTTTACACAGATACCAATCACGTTCCAGGAACTTCATAGATACCTGCAGCCTCTTGTCTACCATCTATGAATGGGTACCTAAAGTTATTGGAGCTAAAGCATTGAGGGAGAGGAGATGGGCACCACCCTCATAATGGTGGCACTGAGAAAAGCTGAGATCTCTGCTATATCATTTTCCTATGACCTGAGACTCTTGGATTACCTTTTTTTTTTTCGTCACATTTATCTTATTTTGTTTTATACGTATATACGTATACATATGCACGTGCATATGTGTATGCACACACACACACACACACACATACACACACACACACACACACGCATATATATATGTATGCATATATATATATATATATACATGCATACATGTATATATGCGTGTGTATATATATATATTTGTTTTGTTATATATATATATATATATATGTTTTGTATATATGCGTGTGTATATATTTGCGTGTGTTATATATATATATATGTTTTGCTATATACATACACGTTATCTATATAACTGTGTGTATATATACATACATGCATACATACATACGTACATACATACATGCATACATACATACATACAAACATACATATACACACATGCATATATATATATATACATGTATATATATATATATAAAATATATATATATATATGTATGTATGCATGAGCTGTAGGCCAGTGAGACCCAACACAGCTGAACCAATGAACTTTTAAAGGCACACACACACACACACACACAGGCACACACACACACACACACACACACACACACACACACACACACACACACACCACACACACACACACACACACACGAAATATGGGGTAAGGAGATGCCAATGCAGCCCATGCTGAATGTACATAAAGATATGCATGTATAAGGTTTCCTAGTCAAGATGTGAATATACCAACAAGAAGATGTGCGTGTATAGAGGTCATTTCTATGGCATAAAAGCTATGTGATTCCATGCTCACTTAATAATAATAATAATTACAATATTTATATCGCGCTAAATCTTGGTAAATCAAATCAAAGCGCGCTCACTCACCAATCACACGCAGGATTTGCACTCAAAGATGAACATTTGTAAAACAATCAATTAAGTCAAAAATAGGCATAAATGTCCATACAATGCTGAAATTATGAACAATGGAAAAATAGCAGTAAAAAACGGCGAAAAAGGCCTCAGAAATTCATTGACGTGGAAAGAGGTGAGTTTTCAAACCTGACTTAAATGCGGAAAGAGTAGATGTGGTCCGGAGCGATAGGGGAAGATTGTTCCACGCAGCTGGTCCTGAGACAGAAAAAGAGCGCTGACCAACGGTTAAGAGTCTAACCTTGGGAATTTGTAGGGTAAGAGTATCAGAGGAAGAGCGCAAGGTGCGAGCTGATGTACGAATTTTGATCTTGTCACAGAGATAGGATGGAGCAGAATGATGAGTAGATTTATAGCATAAGGTGTCTATTTTGTATTTGATTCTATCAGCGACAGGAAGCCAATGCAGAGACCGAAGGAGGGGACTAACATGATCAATTTTTTTCTTTCTAAGGACGAGGCGGGCAGCTGTATTTTGTAAGCGTTGCAGGCAAAGGAGAGAGAAGCTGGTAGGCCAGATAAAAGAGCATTGCAGTAGTCCAGGCGTGACAGAACAAGGGAAGTTACTAGTTTAGATGCAGCATCGGTTGAAAGGAATCGGCGAATGCAGCCAATGCGTCGAATCTGAGGGTAGCATGATTGACAGGTCTGGGTGGTAAATTTCTGCATACAAAGAGATTTATCAAGAATCACACCAAGGTTTTTGACAGAGTTCGAAAGAGGGATGGTGTTGTCTCCGAGTTGAATGTTATTGATTGAAACAGCATCTAGTTTATTTTTGGTGCCTACAAGCATGGCTTCAGTTTTATCTCCGTTTAACTGTAATTTATTTTGGGTCATCCAATTTTGGATGTCAGTGTAACAGCTGGAGACTTCCGACAGAAGAGAACTAAGGTTTTCAGGGCTAGTGCTATTGTAGAGTTGGGTATCATCAGCATAAAAATGGTGTTTCATTTCATGCTGATTAATGATATTGGCAAGAGGAAAAGTATAGAGGGTAAACAGGACAGGCCCGAGTACAGAGCCCTGAGGAACTCCACAAGAAAGCTTAACTGGATCGGACTTAATCCCGTTAACAAGGACTGATTGAAAGCGATCAGACAGATAGGAGGAGAACCAGGACAGGGCGGTACCGTGAATGCCGAAAGTGTGCTCAAGGCGATAGAGTAGTATTGAGTGATCGATGGTATCAAAAGCGGCAGACAGATCAAGGAGTGTAAGCAGAGAGATTTTACCAGCATCAGAAGCAAAGAAGATCATCTACTATATGAACAAGAGCTGTTTCTGTGCTGTGATTTACCCGGTAGGCTGATTGATGAGGGTAGTTAAGATTGTTTAGAGATAAATGATCATTCAATTGTTGTAGTACTACTTTCTCAAGGAGCTTAGACAGAAATGGAAGATTTGAAACGGGTCTGTAATTTTTAAGGATGTTAGGATCGAGGTTGCTTTTCTTGAGGAGTGGTCGAACAAGAGCAGTTTTGTACTCAGATGGAAAAACTCCAGAGGTCAAGGATGAATTGATAATAGATGTGATTAACGGCAGAAGTTGGGGGTATATCTGTGAGAAAAGAGAGGCTGGAATTGGGTCAAGTTCACACGATTTGAAACACATTTGCTTGAGGATGGTTGAAACTTGTATTTCAGACACTGGGCAGAAAGAATAGAGAGAGGTGCCCGTGAATGGAGGATCTGGGAGCGTAGACTGAAAAGGAGTTGAATCAAGTTTTGTTCGCAGATCAAGAATTTTGGAAGAGAAAAATTTGGAAAAAGCAGAGGGAAGAGCATCGAGAGTAATGTTTGACGGCAGAGGACTTGATTTGTCGGTTCCAAGTAAATCGGAAACGGTGGCAAAAAGAATTTTTGTGGATTTAGCTTCAAGAATCTTTGAGGAGAAATAATGGATCTTTGTTTCAGCGAGGAGATTGGTGAACCTATTCCGAAAAGACTGGAAAATTTGACGGTGGATTTCAAGTTTTGAAGATCGCCATTTACGCTCGGCCCTACGACCTGCACGTTTAAGGTCACGAAGTTCAGGTGTGTTCCAAGGGGCACAAGGGCGGTCTGGCAAAACACGGGTAGAAGGAGGGGCATGTTTATCAAGTAGCTGAAGAAGAACAGATGTATATAAACTGGCAGGGTCAGTGGAATCATTGACGGAAGAAAGAAGGTTGACTGCTTCGGTGGTGAAGACATTTATGTCAATAGATTTAAAATTTCTACGAATTACGGAACGTTTATTTCTCTGATGTTTTGAAAGATTAAGAATGGCATGAACAGCAAAGTGATCGGAAGAGAGTTTGTTTGTAATTGTAGTTGAAGTTAGCAGCTTGTCAGAGTCACGGGCGATAACCCAATCGAGGATATGCCCTTTCTTGTGTGTCGGCTCGTTCACGGATTGGGAAAGTGAGTGGTTGGCCAGAGAGAGAGAAAGGCGCTTGATGTGAGGAGAATTTTTATTGTCAAAATGAAAATTAAAATCACCTAAAACGATTAGTTTGCCTTTTCTGAGAGAGTAAAAATCAAGCAGAGATTCAAATTCTGGGTAGAACATGCTGTCAGTCAAGTTGTTTGTACTACTATGGGGAGGGCGGTAGAGGCATGAGAAATTGACAGTCTGATCTGGGGTGTTGAGGACAACTTCTACAGATTCAAAAGAGAAATGTTGAAAGGGTAAGTCCTGACTGAAAGAAAGAGATGACTCTAAAACATCCCTATACAAAACAGCAATGCCTCCACCAAGAGAAAAACGAGGAAAAGATTTAATTTTGTAACCAGGAGGAGTTAGCTGTTTAATTTTTGGTTCATGGCCTCGTGCTTTTAACCACGTTTCTGTAAGAAAAACTAAATCAAAATCATGTTCAAAAACATAGTCAGCAATGTAGTCAGCTTTGTTGTGCGGACACACAGACTGAGCATTAAACATGCACACTGTGAAACTGTCAGTGGATTGAAATGAGGTCACCTTTTCGCTGGTGAGAGTGTCATTTAGGTATCTGTGTGTCTTTGTAAAAGAGCAGAGACAAAACAAGAAACGAGAAATACAGAGAGGACGTGACTGACTAAGCCAATGAGAGACAAAAACAAACAACAACAACAACAAAAAAGACAAAGATACTGTCATTCACATCAAACTGCATGAAATGAAATGAAAACAAAACCCTCACAGGGCACCGATAAGACCATTGTCTTATTCTCCACTGCTCCAGACGCCTTGCACTTCACAGTTCCTGTGTCGTCACAGCTGACGTCACGTAGTGTGTAACTTATCTCCCCCTTCTTTTTCTCTGACGGCAGTCGCTTCCCTCTGGTGTCTATCAGATATGGCGTCACATCCGGTTTTCCTGCCTCGTACTTGCACGTGATGACCACATCAGAACCTTTTGTGACTGCCTTTGGGCGTGGTGACATGGAGACTTCGATTATTTTTGGAGGATCTGAAACCAGGACATGTTTCAGTAAAAAATAACAAAACAAATGATTATTTCATATACCGTTTGGAAAAAAATCTGAGAAATATAAAATGGAATTAGCTGGCTGAGGTGACAGTAGTTTTTGGTAGGTGAAACAAATTCCCTTCAGACATGGGCAAAATGGAAATCTTTGTGGATATGTTTGCCAAAAACAGTTTGTCTTATAACTATGAACATTACAAAGAAATAAAAGAGATCAACCCAGTCTATACTGATTCTATAACTGTGATTGAATTCTCCAGTTACTTCAGAACTAAACAAGACAACAACGTGACTAATGAAAATAATACGCAGGGGATCATGGTTGGTCTAACCCTGTTCTAGAATCTGTTCAGTGTCACGTTGATTGTTGGGACGTACGGTGACATATCCACTTTCATGATGTCAGGACTTTGTTCTTTCATGTCTTTGGTTTCCTTTTCAACCATTAATTGTTTGTGTTTTGAGTTTATGCTGTTTATTGTTGTTGTTGTTGTTCCATTAATCTAACTTTTTGTGCATAGTTGTCCCCCCCCTCCCCTGGGGATGCTGGGGGCTCATTCAGTGTAAATAGTATCCCCACCTTCTGGAAATTCTGTGCTAGAAATTTCCTCTTTTCCGTCTGTCACTCTCTTTGTTTCTTTCTTCCTCCTTTGCTTTCTGTCATTGCTTCCTATCATTTTTTGCCTTGTTGGTCCATTCACCTGTATGTGTTCGATAAAGTCTTATGTACTTTTTCTTAGGATCGATAATTGGGTACATGTATTACGTGCATTTTTGGCTCTAGGGAGGTGACATATGCACAAGCAATTTTAGGTAATTTATGCCCGCGTTTATATATTATGTTTTAGTGTCCTTAGGTATGCTTATATTTTTATTCAGGTGTGTTTCTTAAATCCCCAGTGCGATAAATTGAACGGAATGGTCAACGCCAGGGGCATGCATGTCCTTAGATTATGTGCGCGAATGCATTGATAGGTGTACTTAATTTTCTTTTCTTATTTTTTTCTGTTGAAGTTTTGTATGTTTTGATGCGGTTTAACTGATATGGCTCTAAGCAGTCAACTGGGCTTTAAACAACAATAACAATAACAATAACAATAGTTGTCATCCTGCACATTTGTGTGTGTTTTGTATCAGAACGTCTGAATAAGTAAGAGTCATATTGTTAACGTCTGTTGGAGTTTGCCAATTAGTGCAGTGATTGACATGTCTTTTGTCTGGACCTCAGTCCACGCGAGCTCTGTAGTTTCCACAGAACTGACTCGCTGAACCAGAGCCAGCATGATGCTCTTTGTCTCGAAATGTCTGCATACGAGATGTGTGGCAATGTTTCACTCTGTGTGCTGATGGGGACTGTGGGGTCTGCACTATTAGTGCAAACAGCCCTGACCACAGTCAATGTCTGAACCCTTCCCACTCGTCCCCCACGTTCCTGGCCAGTGATGGTCTCTTCTGATAACCCATTTCTGCTGATGTGGGCTTTTATCAATTTCTTGTTTTTTCTGACACATGAAAGTTCACCAACTTCGTATCTCCCCATCTTGAATCGTGGCAGTGGTGGTAGTTGTTGTTGTTGTGGTGGTGGTGGTGGTGGTGTGTGTGTGTATGTGTGTGTGTGTGTGTGTGTGTGTGTGTGTGTGTGTGTGTGTGTGTGTGTGTGTGTGCGTGTGTGTGCGTGTGTGTGTGTGTGTTCGTTCGTTATTTCTTTTAACGTCTATTCACGCAAGTGCTTTTAAACGAAAGAAAAAAAAAGTAGGTGGAAGTTACAGGTATAAAACAATCGGGCTGAATCAAAGAAAACGACCAATGGGACTGTGCAGTAAATGTCTAGCATTGTGTAAATACAAAGTGAAATCAGTATGTTTCTGTTTTAAAGTTGTAAATGATGCAAGGAAATGAGGTCACATTTGCTGACAACACAAAAGGTGTTAACTGTTATATAATCATTACAGATACATTTGACGGTTTCACTGAATTTAGTTCGAAGTGAGCTGAGAGATAATCTGTAAGCTAAAGTTATCTCTAGTCTTGTAAAACCGTGATAATTTACCATGAAGGAGCGAAAGTCACGTTGAGCTTTTACTTTGTTTTCTAATTAAGCATTCATGTCATGTTCAGAGAATGGTAAATCAAGTTCAGTACTGCAAGCCCTATTCAATGCTACACTTTTAGCTATTCTGTCAACCCGATCATTGTTTGATACCACAGTGTGATGGGATCCAACAAAAAGTAACTCGTGTATTGTTTGTCATTAAACAATGAACTAGAAAGTTTATTTCAAATATTAACGTACTGTTTACTTTGTATTCGCATTTTTTAGGGATTGTAATGCAGATTTCGAATCTACACAAAATAAGATACTAAACAAAGGTATGGAAAGATCTACTATATATTTCAGAGCCATCAGGATGGCAACTAATTCAGAAGTGAAGATTGGATGCCCCAGTCCTAAACAGTAAGCCTTTTCTACTTTAAATTTTGGAATTAGAAAGCCAGCACCTGCTGCACCATCATCTAGAACAGAGCCATCAGTAAGTATTTTCAAAGAATGTAAATATGTTGTATGTAGATGTGACGGAACGTCAATTGCTAACAAGTGTGGATTAATATCTTTTCTCAAGTCATTATCAGTGTAGTTGAGATCAAAAGTTGCTTTGGACAACTCCCAGGGGGGTAGAGGACAA
>JAPXFY010000029.1:7694932-7732432 GCA_030674185.1 Monoplex corrugatus
ACAAATGCAGGAGGGGGGGGAGGAGATGACAAATCCAGGAGGGGGGGAGGAGATGACAAATCCAGGAGGAGGGGAGGAGATGACAAATGCAGGAGGGGGGGGAGGAGATGACAAATCCAGGAGGAGGGGAGGAGATGACAAATGCAGGAGGAGGGGAGGAGATGACAAATGCAGGAGGAGGGGAGGAGATGACAAATCCAGGAGTGGGGGAGGAGATGACAAATCCAGGAGGAGGGGAGGAGATGACAAATGCAGGAGGGGGGGGAGGAGATGACAAATCCAGGAGGAGGGGAGGAGATGACAAATGCAGGAGGAGGGGAGGAGATGACAAATGCAGGAGGGGGGGGAGGAGATGACAAATCCAGGAGTGGGGGAGGAGATGACAAATCCAGGAGAGGGGGAGGAGATGACAAATGCAGGAGAGGGGGAGGAGATGACAAATGCAGGAGGGGGGGGAGGAGATGACAAATCCAGGAGGGGGAAGGAGATGACAAATCCAGGAGGAGGGGAGGAGATGACAAATGCAGGAGGGGGGGGGAGGAGATGACAAATCCAGGAGGGGGGAGGAGATGACAAATCCAGGAGAGGGGGAGGAGATGACAAATGCAGGAGGGGGGGAGGAGATGACAAATCCAGGAGGGGGAAGGAGATGACAAATCCAGGAGGAGGGGAGGAGATGACAAATGCAGGAGGGGGGGGGAGGAGATGACAAATCCGGGAGGGGGAAGGAGATGACAAATCCAGGAGGAGGGGAGGAGATGACAAATCCGGGAGGAGGGGAGGAGATGACAAATCCGGGAGGAGGGGGAAGGAGATGACAATTCCGGGAGGAGGGGGAAGGAGATGACAAATCCAGGAGGGGGGAGAAGATGACAAATCCGGGAGGAGGGGAGGAGATGACAAATCCGGGAGGAGGGGAGGAGATGACAAATCCGGGAGGAGGGGAGGAGATGACAAATCCGGGAGGAGGGGAGGAGATGACAAATCCGGGAGGAGGGGAGGAGATGACAAATCCGGGAGGAGGGGAGGAGATGACAAATCCGGGAGGAGGGGAGGAGATGACAAATCCGGGAGGAGGGGGAAGGAGATGACAAATCCAGGAGGGGGGAGAAGATGACAAATCCAGGAGGGGGGAGAAGATGACAAATCCAGGAGGGGGGAGAAGATGACAAATCCAGGAGGGGGGAGAAGATGACAAATCCAGGAGGAGGGGAGGAGATGACAAATCCGGGAGGAGGGAAGGAGATGACAAATCCAAGGATGAAGCCACACAATGCACACCAGCCAGGTTGAGCCCCGTCAATGGATCAGGACAAAGTGACAAGGCCCTTTATTTGCCTTACTTCGGGCCTTCCTCTCTCTACTGGACAACCAGCTCAGCCGTCAGCTCAACTCCTCTCATTATGGTCGGAACACTACATAGTCCGAAACTCCCAACATCGTTTAATTTTGAATCAGAAAAACAAACACCAAAAAAGAATAAGAACGCGTATTTATTACAACAAGACAATGTTTGGTCAACTGGCTTTTGTCAAGCGTATGATTACAAAGAAAGTCAGTTTATTCCTTTTCTCATTGTGGAAGGAGCAGCAGGGAAGTTTCAGTCCCTTTCTCCTAATTTCTGTATGTAGTGTTTGTTTGTAATCTTACGCTTGAAAAAGGCCAGTTGGCCGAAAATTTGCGCCTGTCTTGTCTTGTATTAAATCAAATGGGCGTTCTTATTCATTTTTCGTGTTTTTATCTGGTTCACATTTACATTTGTTAAAAAAAAAGCTGTGTCTCGAGCATCATGTCAAGAATGAAGTGTTAACATCATTGAAAAGTATTGAACAATTATGGTATAATTTCTACTTTTGTGATTTGGAAATGGTCATCCTTGCGACTAAGAATGAGTGTACTGTTGGTTTGATGTTTACAAAAAGTGTGTATAAACAAGTCTGCATTGTGTGTGCTTTCTGTCTGCTGACGAAATTCTTCCTCCTTCAATTACAGTTCACATATTGTTTCACACAAACCATGCTGAACTTAGTTTTTGGTCTTGGCAGGTGGTGGTTGTGATGTTGTTTGGTAGGTTGGCTGTTGTTTGCCTGTTTTTTTGGTTTTTTTGTTAGTCTTTCCCAGTTTGCTAAAAACGTCATATTCAATCAGAGTTTGGGTTTCACCACCAGTTGTGTGGATGAATCGTTGAGTAAATGGTTAATTGGTGAATGGATGGGCGGGTGAATGGATGAATGCATCGATCGAATGATTTTTCAATCGATCGATCGATTGATTGATTAATTGATTGAACTGGTACAGCCATATCAGGGCTATAACGGTTTCAATATACACACAATGCACAGCAGGAAAAAAAAGAAAAAGAAAATGAAGTACACATGTCAGTGCATTCACGCACATAATCTGTGGATTTGCCCCTGGCGTTGACAACCGTCCAATTTATCACACAGGGGATTAAAAATATCTGAATACAAATTTAAACATAAGTAAGAACACCAAAGTATATATAAAACAGGCCTGAATTACCTAACATTGCTTCCGCATATCTCATTTCACTTGAGCCAAAAATGCACTTAATACATGTACCATTATCAATCCTACGAGACAGTACCTAAGACTTTATCGAACACATACAAGTGCATGAACCAGCAAGACAGAAAATTATAGGAAAAAATTACAGAAAGCAAAGAAATATGTCAGAAACAAAGAGAATGACAGTACAGAGGAAATTTCTAGCACAGAATTTCCAGAAGGTGGAGGGATACTATTTATACTGAAAGAGCCCCCAGCATCCCCACAGGGGAAAATTTGGAAGCTAAAAGAAATTCAAAGAAAAAGTTTAATAAGAATTATCGAAAGTAAGGGGGGGGGGGGTCTAAAAGGATAGCTGAAAGTGAAACAATAACGATATACTTCAGTTTATTCAGAAAAAAAGGAACTATATCAGTAAGCAGATGAATACACTTATATCAATAGATGAAAGTGAACATGAGGATGCAAATATCATCTGCTAGACGTAAGGACATTTTACGAACAATTATATACACAAAAACAGTTGGAGCAGTGCGAATTCCTAGACATGGTTGGAAAATACACCCAAGTTAATACCGGAACAACAGCATATTGGGGATAATCACATAAGAATAATCGTTTACGATTTGTAGAGGATGAAATGAAAAACAATACTCTCCTGGTACAGATAGTTTTAGTACATAATTTTTCACATTCTTCTGGCACAAGTTGGGATCCCCGATTATGAGATCTGTAATTGAAGGAATTTCAAAATGTGAATTGTTATCAAGTCACACAGAATGGGTGATTATTTGTAATAACAAAGAAAAAAGAAAGAAAGAAAAACAAAACCAACCAATCAACCAAACAAAACTAGGGAATTTATCAAGAATTAGAGCCCAATTTCACTCCTAAATATAGCACATAAAATAGGACGCTCTGCTATTGCCAGTAGGTTAATACTGATCCTTCCTTCTGTAATAAACGGTTAGTAGGAGACAATATAAGACTATTATACGATTTGATAAACTGTCTGAATGAAGACAAGAAACTTGTTTGGTCTTCTGTCTAGACCTTGAAAAAGCGCTTGACTGAACACATGCATAAAGTTCTTCGTGTATTTGGTTTGGGGTCTGACGTATTAACTGGATTTCTGTACTTTGTAGATATATGAAGTTAACTGTAATTGTCAAAGGACAAACACTGCAATGGTTTCCTATTTTGAGAGGATGCAGAGGTGTCAAAATTGTGGCAACGGTGATTCGTCACAGCAACATCATGAAAATGACCATAAGAACAACTGAACATAAAATATCACCGTATACAGATGACGAAGAGATCATATTGAATGGTGAAAGAAAATCATCTGAGGAAGCAATTAAAACAATTGAGTTTTGCGCAAGAAAATCAATTGAGGAAGCAATTAAAACAATTAACTTTTGTGCAGATAGGTCTAGCCTAATCTTGAATGAAAAAACAAAAACAAAAAAACAACAACAACAACCAAAAAAACAAACAAAACGAAACGAAACGAAACGAAACGAAACAAAACAAAACAAAACAAACAAAAAACAAAACAACACAAACAAAAAACAAAACAAAACCCCACCACCATATGGCTTGGTAGCAGACGAAATTTCCTACTGATATATATGCAATATTCAGAGATGGAATGGATTTCTCTACTTTTCAAATACTTGTTGATATGCTTACTAAATATTTAAAAGGCCGTAAAACTATCAATATCCCTACTTTTCAGAATTTTTTTTTCAGAAACCGTGGACGAAACGCCAGATAAACCCACTAGGAAAAATAGCTGTTCTTAAACCATTTATACTTTCAAAAAATGTTCACTTGTGGATTCTTTTGCCTGATCCACCAGACCATATGCTTGACATGTTACAAACCGGTATTCAGATTAGCAATGAAAAGATACAAATGAGGGGTCTTGGAAACAGCAAGTTTAGAACAATACCTATGTGCACAGAAACGAATACAGATAAGCAAATCAGAACAATACCTATGTGCACAGAAACGAATCAGACAAGCAAATAGAACATACTATGTGACAGAAACGATACAGACAGCAAAATCAAACAATCCTATGTGCACAGAAACGATACAGACAAGCAAAATCAGAACAATACCTATGTGCACAGAAACGAATACAGACAGCAAAATCAGAACAATACCTATGTGCACAGAAACGAATACAGACAAGCAAAATCAGAACAATACCTATGTGCACAGAAACGAATACAGACAAGCAAAATCAGAACAATACCTATGTGCACAGAAACGAATATAGATAAGCAAAGTCAGAACAATACCTATGTGCACAGAAACGAATATAGATAGAAGCAAAGTCAGAACAATACCTATGTGCACAGAAACGAATATAGATAGATAAGCAAAATCAGAACAATACCTATGTGCACAGAAACGAATAGATAAGCAAAGCAGAACAATACCTATGTGCACAGAAACGAACATAGACAGCAAAATCAGAACAATACCTATGTGCACAGAAACGAATATAGATAAGCAAAGTCAGAACAATACCTATGTGCACAGAAACGAACATAGATAAGCAAAGTCAGAACAATACCTATGTGCACAGAAACGAATATAGATAAGCAAAGTCAGAACAATATCTATGTGCACAGAAACGAACATAGATAGCAAAATCAGAACAATACCTATGTGCACAGAACGAAATATAGCAAGAGACAATACCTATGTGCACAGAACGAGATAGATAAGCAAGTCAAACAATACCTATGTGCACGAACGAGATAGATACAAAATCAGAACAATACCTATGTGCACAGAAACGAAGATAGATAAGCAAAGTCAGAACAATACCTAGTCACAGAACGATATAGATAAACAAATCAGAACATACCTATGTGCACAGAAACGAAGATATAAGCAATCAGAACAATACCTATGTGCACAGAAACGAAGATAGTAGCAATCAGACAATACTATGTGCACAGAAACGAAGATAGATAAGCAAAGTCAGAACAATACTATGTGAAAGAACGAATATAGATAACAATCAGAACATATAGTGCACGAAGAATACGATAGCAAGTAACATACTTGTGACGAAGATAGAGATAAGCAAAATCAGAACAAAGCAGTCATAAAGGAGGGAATGTTTTTCATTTCATTCTCTACAAACGTGGTTTCTAGGAAGAATGCTAAGAGTTCCACGGGCATAAATATCTAAAAGTACTGTCAAAGACTGAGAATAGAACAGTATACTATGAATTGTGGTTTGAAAAAGAAACATGCAATGTTGCTAGCCTTTTTGAATCCAGATAGTACTTATATACCTTGCATTTTTTTAAAACTAAGATATGGAATTAATTTAGACTGTATGACATACACTGGGGTGTATTCGAGCAGTAAAGAGCCTCTGCGTAAATATAACATGACAATTAACAATTATTAATCAATAGATTGCCATAAGACTCAAAAACTGAAAAACGCTATATACACAAGAACAATCCTTTGTTACAGTATCCTAACACAAAAAGATATATGACCAAAATATGGAAAATTGAATGATAAACTTAATGTTTACGTAGGAAAGAATATCGTGTTTTGACATGCACATATAATAAAAAAAGTAAACTAAAATGGTTTCAAATAAGAAGAATTCATAGAATCTTCGCCATAAATATATCTTCTGGGAATAGCAACATCTGAAAATTCTCAGAGACCAGCTAATCACAGATGTGAACAACTGCCCAAATGCATGATCAGCTCAGCCGCCTGAAAGTGCTGTCCTGCTGGTACTGACGCTGATTTCAGATCAGATGACATGTCTAACATACATGTTTTTCTGTCAAATATTTTATCTGGGGTCGCAAAATCAGAAAGAGTGTATCCCAGTTTCATTTACTGAAACATTACCTGATATGCCTACAATGTACAAAAACATATTTCATAAGTAAATATCACTTACAACGAGTTTATGAAATCGTGAATCTATTACGAGTTGTTGGTTACCGGGTTTCTGTTTGCTTGAACACGGGCAGTCACACTTGGTTATGATTTGGTAACCTAATTATTTACTTATCATAAAATGAAAATGGCTAATTAGGCCTGCCATCTAAGCTGAACGGTGGAACATACATGTACTTAAGTAAGTTATACATACGAATAATTCATTTGTTTAGTGGTAATATTAGTAATAACAATATCGAATGATATCGTTATAAGTGATGTCTATTTATGAAATGTATTTTTGTATATTGTAGACATGTTTCAGATAAAGTTTCAGTAATATCGAATGTTTCAAGCAGAGTGAAATTTATTTAGTCGCTTATATTTTTAGCGGGGAGGGGGGGGGGGAGGAGGGGTGTGCTGCTGTGAAACCATGGTCCCTTTGTTTCATAAACTGAATGTTTGTGCAATAAAAAACTCAAAATACCCTTTTTAATGTACGTTCGTTTACAAAATGTATCATGATCATTCAGGAAAACGAAAAGGGCTTTTACCATCTAATGCCTACCAATGAACATCAGGAAGAGAGTTCTCAGTGTTATATAATATAGAACCGGTAATATTGTACGGATGTACAGCGCAGGCAGTCAACACGCAAAGTCAGAACAAGACAAGGCAGTTATAAGTGGTTTCTAAAGAGAATGCTAAGAGTTCCATGGACAGTAAAACAAAACAAAAAAAACAAACAAACAAACAACAAACAAACAAACAAACAAACAAACAAACAAACAAACAAACAAAACAAACAAACAAACAAACAAACAAACGAGACAGTCTTAAAGGAGGCAGACACAAACAAGGAAAAGACAAGCAACACTGATAGGACATTTTATGAGGCAAGACAACTTAGAGCGCCTAGTCAGAACAGGAAAGCTGGAGGGAAGAAGAGCACAGGTAAACCCAGGGAGAAAATGTTGGACGGACTTGCTCAGTGGATGAAGACAGAGAGGGCGGGAGATGTAATTGCAGCGACAAAGGATGAATTCACATGGGGGGGGGGGGGGGGGGGGGGCTATGATCGCCAATGTCATGCGCCAGAGCACATGATGATGATGATTATGATCATAGCTTTCATCATGCATGCATAGTATGTGTATATGTATGTATGTATGTATGTATGTATGTATATATGTATGTTCGTGTATGTATGTATGTATGTATGCATGTATGTATGTATGTATGTATGTATGTATGTTCGTGTATGTGTATGTATGCATGTATGTTTCTATGTGTGTATGTATGTATGTATGCATGTATGTATGTTTCTATGTATGTGTGTATGTTTCTATGTATGTTTCTATGTATGTATTCATGTAATTTCTCATAGATTTGTGAACCAGTTTGACATAAACAAAAGGACAAAATAAACCAGTTCAACATGTTCTGACGAAACGTAGACTGTTGTAGTGTTTCTACTCATCGATTGCCAGTTTCGTTTGACAGGACACATAGTCCGTGTGGACGACGATTGCATGAAGAGTTGAAGCAAGGTCACTGTGAACAGGGGAGGCCACTACAGCGATACAAGGATACACTGAAGGCCCATTTCAGCAGCTTCTTCAGGATCACTGCCAACGTGGGAGACACTGGCTACAACAGGATATGCTGACAACTCTGGTGAACGTGCACAGTCGCTTCTAAGCAGCGCAGAGCAACGTTTTGTTTTTAGGGAGAAGGGTGGCAGAATGGTTCAGACGTTCGCCTGCCAATAACTTAACTCGAAGTTCCAGGATTCTCTCCACGTACAGGCCTCGACTTTTCTCCTCAGTTTGACCGGAAAATCGAACTGAACGTCTAGTCCTTCAGGAAGGGGATGAAAAACGAGTCGGACCCGTGCGCCGTCTGGCTGCGCACGCTAAAGGTCCCATGGCAGTTGAAAATCGTAAAGAGCAGGGCGTTGCCCGGCTGCCTTGGTATAAAACATTGGACAGATAGGTTGATTTCCCAGATCCCACCCCTTGAAGATCAGTTAGCCTTTTTGCTTTTCTGAAGTCTTAGTAAAAAAAGTGAATATGAATATGAATTGGAAACGAGGGAGAGGGGATAGACGCTGCCCTTGTGGTACTGGCCCCGGGAAAAGTTGAGGTCTCTGCTATCTCACTCCCCTACGACCCCAGGGTTATGGCACTATCTAGGTAGGACCTCAAGACCTTGCCAGCTCGTGGGTTTATGTGCAGGCTTAAGGCTTGTGTCGTGATCATTCTGGATCTTCTCCGTCACATGACACCTGTGACGTTAGTGTATATGGAATTCTTTCCGAGCGAGGAGATGTCACCTTGAGAAACTGAAACTGAAACTGAAAATGACAGCAGAAAAACTGCTGTTCAACGGAAGAGGAACAGTCGAAAGCAGAAGCCAGGGTCACATGACTTCTTCACATGCAGCATCTGCAAACGAACATGTAGCTCCAGGTTAGGTTTTCTATCTACGTGTGGGCCCACACTTATCAGTTAACATCACGAAGAGAGTTCTTGAATGTAACAGAGAACCGATAATGTTATACGGTTGTGAGGCGTGGACAGTTAACATGCAAAGCCAGAACAAGATTGAGGCAGCCGAAATGTGGTTTCTAAGAAGAATGTTGAGAGTTCCATGAACAGCAAAGAAAACAAACGGGACAGTCTTGATGGAGGCAAACACAAGATCATTCCTAAGGAAGATTAGGAAAAGACAGGCAACATTTATGAGCCATTTTATGAGGAAAGGGGAATTAGAGCACCTGGTCACAACGGGAAATCTGGAGGGAAAGAGAAGTGGACCCAGGGAGAAAATACTGGACGGACTTGCGGGGTGGCTGCGGACAGAGAGGGTGAAAAATGTGCTGGCGGCAACAAAGGATAGACACATATGGAGGGCCATGATCGCCAACGCCATGCGGCAGGGCATATGATGATGATGTAGACCCACACCAGGCGCTGAAGACCATGTTGCCAACTCACCCGTCACATCCACAGGACAGTCCACCATCATCATCAGTCCCTGAAAATTCCCTCGATCCAGGATACTGGCGTGCTGTTCCCTGTCCTCACTTACTTCATATCTACAACTACTTACTTTGCTTGAGTACTTATAGACTACCACAACGAGTGCTGTCTTGTGACGTCATATTATAAAAAACATGCAGATTGAAAATGTCGTGACCCCCAAACCATCTCTATGACTGGACGTCTTCCCTTTCCACACAAAGCCGTTTCTTTACCACTTTATTCAGTTTCAACACGTTGGTGTTTATTTAAACACAGCTTTATTACACACATATGTAAACTGAACAAGTGTAGAACGACAAGGGTCTGTCATGTTATTCAAAACGTGTTGGTAGTGATGAACAATAATGTGTAGAACGCAAGGCGTCATATTAAGGGAGAACAATGTGTAGAACGCATGATTGACCCTGTGACATCATCATTAAAGGGACAGAGACACACTGGGTGTAGGAACGAGATTTGAAATGAGCATACACAGAATGTGAGACTTAGAATCAAGAACAAAGAGAGACAGAGAGACAGACCGATAAACAAACGAACAGAGACATAAAAAACAAAACAAAAAAACAAACATGCAAACTCTCAACAGACCGACAGAAAAGTACAGACAGAAACTGAATATTTTTCTAACTCACAGTTCACATGGATACGGACAACCTCAGAATCCACGCTGGAACCACTGGCCCTCCATTTCCACGAAGTGTCATCGTTCAGCTCCACACGTTTAGATAAAGAGTAGTTTCCCATGCCACGTTCTGCTCTGCAGGTTTTTTTATCAAAAGACACGTACTGAGTGCCGTTGTAGAAAAGTTTGCAGACATCAGCGTAGACGTTTGTTTTGGGATTCATCTTGGACACGGTGATGGTCGGTGGCTTATCCTGGGTGCATTGCTGCGTGTTCAGAGTGAATGGAATGGAGACGTTCTGGTGAAGATTCAGAGTCAAGATGGCTTCCTTCGCGGTGTCGATGTTGGCAGTTGGGAATTCAAACTTGGCGCCTGTGAACACAATGACATCTGTAATCCAACAACAGGATACTGTAAGTCAGAAAGGGACGGGACTAAAGTCTGTTTGGGAACTTATTTAATTAACTGTGTGGATGTAAGCAATAGCATGCCTTTACAGGGTCGTTTGACTATTTGGTATATTGATATCAGGATGTCTGTTTCCCCTGCAGACAACTTCATGACCATCATCTCTATGTGCACTTTTCCTGTGACAGGCAGCAGCAACGAAATCAACTATCTCACCAACAGACTCGTACACAGCGCAGATACACACAGAATGGACATCAGCAGGGACTAAAGAAAGAGTTTGGAGTTCGGAGTTAGAGTTTGTTCAAGAGGAATTCCTTGTAATGGAACATTTCCATCGGCGCATCACCAAAATCTGCAAACAATTATACGACAGACTCCCTGAGCATGCGCAAAGCTCTATGTGCTGGCAAGGTGTTTAGATAGGGCAGGAGGAAAGAGAGCTGTAAAACAGTTAGCTGACACCATCATAATGTTTTGAAACAATAACATGGGTAGCGAGCAGAGCAGTTTTAATGTTGTTGGCTGAGAATAAACTTGAGAGATCAGACCTTGAGTCCATGGCTTTGTTACAAGAACCAAACAGCCTGTGGTAAAATCATGCCTAGCAAAACATATTATGGTCTGTCTATCAAGCACAAGCTTTTCACCGTAAATGTTTGTTCCATTCAACTAGGTGACAACTGTAGTGCACTTTCTGATCCAGTCATAAACCTTGGAGATATTCACGATCATCAACTGTTTATGCAGAAGTTCATCACCCAGACCTGTCATTCTTGTTATTGCCAACTGCGACATTTCAGTTATATTCGCCATTATCTTTCGTCTTCAGCAGCATCCTAACTTGCTACTAAGAACTCTTGTCTGACCAGTCGCCGTGGTTTAGTGGTCAATGCAACGGACTACCGACTGGAAGGTTGTGGGTTCGAATCCCCATCAGTCCCTTCAAAACTATATCATTGTGGGATTTTTCGGCTCTAATCGGCTCCTACCCAGAGTTGGGCGTGCTATGGGCTCATTGGGAAGACTGGGACCACACAGTCGAGTCTCATCCACTTCACGGATGCGTCATTGAGGGTGTTGCTCAAATCTTTTGACAAGCACCACATGTGTCTGTATCTCTTGGGCCTGGTTGACGCCAGGATATGTTATGACAGTAAGCGTAGAGTACAGCCCTGTACCGCAGTCTCAATCCTAGATGGAACTCCATAGCATCATGATAATTATCATTCATCATCGACATCATCATCATCGTAACATTCATCGTCATCGCATTATAAAAACTGTGCCAGCTTCTGTGGCCATAAAGGTGGCGTACAAAATAATGGGACTAAAAATAAAAGGTGGCACAACGGTAACATCCCTGAGTGCGATGATCCTTAAAAACGAAAAAACAAACAAACAGACAAACAAAACAAACAAACAAACAAACAAACAAACAAACAAACAAACAAACAATCAAACCCCTCTGATCTTGTCTCTCATCAATTATCGTTATTCTCTGCTCTCTGGCTTGTCTGTTTGTTGTGTTGTGTGCTTTCAGCCTGTTCACATTGCACGACCCATATTGTGTTGTGTGCTTTCAGCCTGTTCACATTGCACGACCCATATTGTGTTGTGTGCTTTCAGCCTGTTCACATTGCACGACCCATATTGTGTTACATGCTTTCAGCCTGTTCACATTGCACGGCCCATATTGTGTTGTGTGCTTTCAGCCGTTTACATTGCACGGCCCATATTGTGTTGTGTGCTTTCAGCCTATTCACATTGCACGACCCATATTGTGTTGTGTGCTTTCAGCCTGTTCACATTGCACGACCCATATTGTGTTACATGCTTTCAGCCTGTTCACATTGCAGGCCCATATTGTGTTGTGTGCTTTCAGCCTGTTCACATTGCACGCCCATATTGAGTTACTGCTTTCAGCCTGTTCACATTGCACGCCCATATTGTGTTAATGCTTTCAGCCTGTTCACATTGCCGGCCATATTGTGTACATGCTTTAGCCTGTTCACATTGCACGGCCATATTGTGTTTGCTTTCAGCCTGTTCACATTGCACGACCCATATTGTGTTACATGCTTTCACTGTTCACATTGCACGCCCATATTTGTTATGCTTTCAGCCTGTTCACATTGCACGCCCATATTGTGTTTGCTTTCAGCCTGTTCACATTGCACGCCCATATTGTGTTATGCTTTCAGCCTGTTCACATTGCACGACCCATATTGTGTTTGCTTCAGCTGTTCACATTGCACGCCCATATTGTGTTACTGCTTCAGCCTGTTCACATTGCACGCCCATATTGTGTTATGCTTTCAGCTGTTCACATTGCACGCCCATATTGTGTTTGCTTTCAGCTGTTCACATTGCACGCCCATATTGTGTTGTGTCTTTCAGCCTGTTCACATTGCACGCCCATATTGGTTGTGTGCTTTCAGCCTGTTCACATTGCACGACCCATATTGTGTTTGCTTTCAGCCTGTTCACATTGCACGCCCATATTGTGTTGTGTGCTTTCAGCCTGTTCACATTGCACGCCCATATTGTGTTGTGCTTTCAGCCTGTTCACATTGCACGACCCATATTGTGTTATGCTTTCAGCCTGTTCACATTGCACGGCCCATATTGTGTTTGCTTTCAGCTGTTCACATTGCACGGCCATATTGTGTTGTGTGCTTTCAGCCTGTTCACATTGCACGACCCATATTGTGTTACATGCTTTCAGCCTGTTCACATTGCACGCCCATATTGTGTTATGCTTTCAGCCTGTTCACATTGCACGCCATATTGTGTTATGCTTTCAGCCTGTTCACATTGCACGCCCATATTGTGTTACTGCTTTCAGCCTGTTCACATTGCACGGCCCATATTGTGTTACATGCTTTCAGCCTGTTCACATTGCACGCCCATATTGTGTTTTGCTTTCAGCCTGTTCACATTGCACGCCCATAGTGTTGTGTTACTCAATGCCAGTTTCGCTTACTGTTCACATTGCACGCCCATATTGTGTTACATGCTTTCAGCCTGTTCACATTGCACGCCCATATTGTGTTAATGCTTTCAGCCTGTTCACATTGCACGCCCATATTGTGTTACATGCTTTCAGCTGTTCACATTGCACGACCCATATTGTGTTCATGCTTTCAGCCTTTCACATTGCACGCCCATATTGTGTTTATGCTTTCAGCCTGTTCACATTGCACGCCCATATTGTGTTGCTTCAGCCTGTTCACATTGCACGCCCATATTGTGTTATGCTTTCAGCCTGTTCACATTGCACGGCCCATATGTGTTGTGTGCTTTCAGCCTGTTCACATTGCACGCCCATATTGTGTTGTGTGCTTTCAGCCTGTTCACATTGCACGCCCATATTGTGTTATGCTTTCAGCCTGTTCACATTGCACGCCATATTGTGTTGTGTGCTTTCAGCCTGTTCACATTGCACGCCCATATTGTGTTTGCTTTCAGCCTGTTCACATTGCACGACCCATATTGTGTTATGCTTTCAGCCTGTTCACATTGCACGGCCCATATTGTGTTACTGCTTCAGCTGTTCACATTGCACGCCCATATTGTGTTGTGTGCTTTCAGCCTGTTCACATTGCACGCCCATATTGTGTTATGCTTTCAGCCTGTTCACATTGCACGCCCATATTGTGTTACATGCTTTCAGCTGTTCACATTGCACGACCCATATTGTGTTGTGCTTTCAGCCTGTTCACATTGCACGCCCATATTGTGTTTGCTTTCAGCCTGTTCACATTGCACGCCCATATGTGTTTGCTTTCAGCCTGTTCACATTGCACGCCCATATTGTGTTTTGCTTTCAGCCTGTTCACATTGCACGACCCATATTGTGTTGTGTGCTTTCAGCCTGTTCACATTGCACGACCCATATTGTGTTTGCTTTCAGCCTGTTCACATTGCACGCCCATATTGTGTTCTGCTTTCAGCCTGTTCACATTGCACGCCCATATTGTGTTGTGCTTTCACCTGTTCACATTGCACGCCCATATTGTGTTCATGCTTTCAGCCTGTTCACATTGCACGACCCATATTGTGTTACTGCTTTCAGCCTTTCACATTGCACGGCCCATATTGTGTTGTGCTTTCACCTGTTCACATTGCACCCCATATTGTGTTGTTGCTTTCACCTGTTCACATTGCACGCCCATATTGTTTGTGCTTTCAGCCTGTTCACATTGCACGCCCATATTGTTTTTGCTTCAGCTGTTCACATTGCACGCCCATATTGTGTGTGGCTTTCAGCCTGTTCACATTGCACGACCCATATTGTGTTTGCTTTCAGCCGTTCACATTGCACGACCCATATTGTGTTTGCTTTCAGCTGTTCACATTGCACGACCATATTGTGTTTGCTTTCAGCCTGTTCACATTGCACGCCCATATTGTGTTGTGTGCTTTCAGCCTGTTCACATTGCACGGCCCATATTGTGTTTGCTTTCAGCCTGTTCACATTGCACGGCCCATATTGTGTTGTGTGCTTTCAGCCTGTTCACATTGCACGGCCCATATTGTGTTGTGTGCTTTCAGCCTGTTCACATTGCACGCCCATATTGTGTTGTGTGCTTTCAGCCTGTTCACATTGCACGACCCATATTGTGTTGTCTGCTTTCAGCCTGTTCACATTGCACGGCCCATATTGTGTTCATGCTTTCAGCCTGTTCACATTGCACGGCCCATATTGTGTTTGTGCTTTCAGCCTGTTCACATTGCACGGCCCATATTGTGTTGTGTGCTTTCAGCCTGTTCACATTGCACGGCCCATATTGTGTTGTGTGCTTTCAGCCTGTTCACATTGCACGCCCATATTGTGTTATGCTTTCAGCCTGTTCACATTGCACGGCCCATATTTGTGTGTTCATGCTTTCAGCCTGTTCACATTGCACGGCCCATATTGTGTTGTGTGCTTTCATCCTGTTCACATTGCACGCCCATATTGTGTTCATGCTTTCAGCCTGTTCACATTGCACGACCCATATTGTGTTACTGCTTTCAGCCTGTTCACATTGCACGACCCATATTGTGTTCATGCTTTCACCTGTTCACATTGCACGACCCATATGTGTTTTGCTTTCAGCCTGTTCACATTGCACGACCCATATTGTGTTGTGATGCTTTCAGCCTGTTCACATTGCACGGCCCATATTGTGTTACATGCTTTCAGCCTGTTCACATTGCACGACCCATATTGTGTTGTGCTTTCAGCCTGTTCACATTGCACGACCCATATTGTGTTGCATGCTTTCAGCCTTTCACATTGCACGACCCATATTGTGTTGATGCTTTCAGCCTGTTCACATTGCACGGCCCATATTGTGTTACATGCTTTCAGCCTGTTCACATTGCACGGCCCATATTGTGTTGTGTGCTTTCATGCCTGTTCACATTGCACGCCCATATTGTGTTATTGCTTTCAGCCTGTTCACATTGCACGCCCATATTGTGTTATGCTTTCAGCCTGTTCACATTGCACGCCCATATTGTGTTGCTGCTTTCAGCCTGTTCACATTGCACGACCCATATTGTGTTGTGTGCTTTCAGCCTGTTCACATTGCACGACCCATATTGTGTTACATGCTTTCAGCCTGTTCACATTGCACGCCCATATTGTGTTACATGCTTTCAGCCTGTTCACATTGCACGACCATATTGTGTTCATGCTTTCAGCCTGTTCACATTGCACGGCCCATATTGTGTTATGCTTTCAGCCTGTTCACATTGCACGGCCCATATTGTGTTAATGCTTTCAGCCTGTTCACATTGCACGGCCCATATTGTGTTACATGCTTTCAGCCTGTTCACATTGCACGGCCCATATTGTGTTGTGTGCTTTCAGCCTGTTCACATTGCACGACCCATATTGTGTTACATGCTTTCAGCCTGTTCACATTGCACGCCCATATTGTGTTACATGCTTTCAGCCTGTTCACATTGCACACCCATATTGTGTTACATGCTTTCAGCCTGTTCACATTGCACGACCCATATTGTGTTGATGCTTTCAGCCTGTTCACATTGCACGACCCATATTGTGTTACATGCTTTCAGCCTGTTCACATTGCACGACCCATATTGTGTTTGTGCTTTCAGCCTGTTCACATTGCACGCCCATATTGTGTTACATGCTTTCAGCCTGTTCACATTGCACGACCCATATTGTGTTACATGCTTTCAGCCTGTTCACATTGCACGACCCATATTGTGTTACATGCTTTCAGCCTATTCACATTGCACGACCCATATTGTGTTCTGCTTTCAGCCTGTTCACATTGCACGACCCATATTGTGTTATGCTTTCAGCCTGTTCACATTGCACGACCCATATTGTGTTACATGCTTTCAGCCTATTCACATTGCACGACCCATATTGTGTTGTGTGCTTTCATCCTGTTCACATTGCACGACCCATATTGTGTTACATGCTTTCAGCCTGTTCACATTGCACGGCCCATATTGTGTTGTGTGCTTTCAGCCTGTTCACATTGCACGGCCCATATTGTGTTACATGCTTTCAGCCTATTCACATTGCACGACCCATATTGTGTTGTGTGCTTTCAGCCTGTTCACATTGCACGGCCCATATTGTGTTACATGCTTTCAGCCTATTCACATTGCACGACCCATATTGTCCTTCATGAGAAGAGGTCGCTTCCTTGCTTTACTCTCTGGCTGGTTGCTAGTTTCTCAAAAAATTTCAGACAAAAATCAATACATTATGCTGCGGGTGTCATCAATGGTGTTTGCACCTATTTTTTGTGTGACCACCTATGAATATACACCTCTGATCCACCTTTCCGTCCTGCTTCTGATACTAGTTATTTACGAATTCCGTGGTAGAGGTGTTCTGCAGTCGGTCGTCGCTCTTTTTATCTGTCTGGTCCCTACAACTTGAAAAATCTTTCCCCATCTATTCGACAACACGTACTCTGTCTTCCTTCAAGTCTAGCGTGGAGATGTATCTGTTTGTCCAGCAGTAATTTCCCCCTCTACTGCACACACCCTTTTGCCCCACTTCCCTCCCGCCCTTCCCCTCCCGACTTGCGTGTGCTTTGTGCCCTGGAGTTTTGGTCATTGTTGGGTGATTGCTTTGTGCCCTGGAGTTTTGGTCATTGTTGGGTGATTGCTTTGTGCCCTGGAGTTTTGGTCATTGTTGGGTGATTGCTTTGTGCCCTGGAGTTTTGGTCATTGTTGGGTGATTGCTTTGTGCCCTGGAGTAATGGTCATGTTGGGTGATTGGTTTGTGCGCTGGAGTTTTGGTCAATGTTGGGTGATTGCTTTGTGCCCTGGAGTTTTGGTCATTGTTGGGTGATTGCTTTGTGCCCTGGAGTTTTGGTCATGTTGGGTGACTGCTTTGTGCCCTGGAGTTTTGGTCATGTTGGGTGATTGCTTTGTGCCCTGGAGTTTTGGTCATGTTGGGTGATTGCTTTGTGCCCTGGAGTATTGGTCATGTTGGGTGATTGCTTTGTGCCCTGGAGTTTTGGTCATGTTGGATGATTGCTTTGTGCCCTGGAGTTTTGGTCATTGTTGGGTGATTGCTTTGTGCCCTGGAGTTTTGGTCATGTTGGATGATTGCTTTGTGCCCTGGAGTTTTGGTCATGTTGGATGATTGCTTTGTGCCCTGGAGTTTTGGTCATTGTTGGGTGATTGCTTTGTGCCCTGGAGTTTTGGTCATGTTGGATGATTGCTTTGTGCCCTGGAGATTTGGTCATGTTGGGTGATTGCTTTGTGCCCTGGAGTTTTGGTCATGTTGGGTGATTGCTTTGTGCCCTGGAGTTTTGGTCATGTTGGGTGATTGCTTTGTGCCCTGGAGTTTTGGTCATTGTTGGGTGATTGCTTTGTGCCCTGGAGTTTTGGTCATGTTGGGTGACTGCTTTGTGCCCTGGAGTTTTGGTCATGTTGGGTGACTGCTTTGTGCCCTGGAGTTTTGGTCATGTTGGGTGATTGCTTTGTGCCCTGGAGTTTGGGTCATGTTGGGTGATTGTTTTGTGCCTTGGAGTATTGGTCATGTTGGGTGATTGCTCTGTGCCCTGGAGATTTGGTCATGTTGGGTGATTGCTTTGTGCCCTGGAGTTTTGGTCATTGTTGGGTGATTGCTTTGTGCCCTGGAGTTTTGGTCATTGTTGGGTGATTGCTTTGTGCCCTGGAGTTTTGGTCATTGTTGGGTGATTGCTTTGTGCCCTGGAGTTTTGGTCATGTTGGGTGACTGCTTTGTGCCCTGGAGTTTTGGTCATGTTGGGTGACTGCTTTGTGC
This sequence comes from Monoplex corrugatus, assembly GCA_030674185.1. Classification (NCBI taxonomy): domain Eukaryota; kingdom Metazoa; phylum Mollusca; class Gastropoda; order Littorinimorpha; family Ranellidae; genus Monoplex; species Monoplex corrugatus. The sequence goes on from JAPXFY010000029.1 coordinate 7,713,754, forward strand.
CCTGGAGTTTTGGTCATGTTGGGTGACTGCTTTGTGCCTTGGAGTTTTGGTCATGTTGGGTGATTGCTTTGTGCCCTGGAGTTTTGGTCATGTTGGGTGATTGCTTTGTGCCCTGGAGTATTGGTCATGTTGGGTGATTGCTTTGTGCCCTGGAGTTTTGGTCATGTTGGGTGATTGCTTTGTGCCGTGGAGTTTTGGTCATTGTTGGGTGATTGCTTTGTGCCCTGGAGTTTTGGTCATGTTGGATGATTGCTTTGTGCCCTGGAGTTTTGGTCATTGTTGGGTGATTGCTTTGTGCCGTGGAGTTTTGGTCATTGTTGGGTGATTGCTTTGTGCCCTGGAGTTTTGGTCATGTTGGGTGATTGCTTTGTGCCCTGGAGTTTTGGTCATGTTGGGTGATTGCTTTGTGCCCTGGAGTTTTGGTCATGTTGGGTGATTGCTTTGTGCCCGGGAGTTTTGGTCATGTTGGGTGACTGCTTTGTGCCCTGGAGTTTTGGTCATGTTGGGTGACTGCTTTGTGCCCTGGAGTTTTGGTCATGTTGGGTGATTGCTTTGTGCCCTGGAGTTTTGGTCATTGTTGGGTGATTGCTTTGTGCCCTGGAGTTTTGGTCATGTTGGGTGACTGCTTTGTGCCCTGGAGTTTTGGTCATGTTGGGTGACTGCTTTGTGCCCTGGAGTTTTGGTCATGTTGGGTGACTGCTTTGTGCCTTGGAGTTTTGGTCATGTTGGGTGATTGCTTTGTGCCCTGGAGTTTTGGTCATGTTGGGTGATTGCTTTGTGCCCTGGAGTATTGGTCATGTTGGGTGATTGCTTTGTGCCCTGGAGTTTTGGTCATGTTGGGTGATTGCTTTGTGCCGTGGAGTTTTGGTCATTGTTGGGTGATTGCTTTGTGCCCTGGAGTTTTGGTCATGTTGGATGATTGCTTTGTGCCCTGGAGTTTTGGTCATTGTTGGGTGATTGCTTTGTGCCCTGGAGTTTTGGTCATTGTTGGGTGATTGCTTTGTGCCCTGGAGTTTTGGTCATGTTGGGTGATTGCTTTGTGCCCTGGAGTTTTGGTCATGTTGGGTGATTGCTTTGTGCCCTGGAGTTTTGGTCATGTTGGGTGATTGCTTTGTGCCCGGGAGTTTTGGTCATGTTGGGTGACTGCTTTGTGCCCTGGAGTTTTGGTCATGTTGGGTGACTGCTTTGTGCCCTGGAGTTTTGGTCATGTTGGGTGATTGCTTTGTGCCCGGGAGTTTTGGTCATGTTGGGTGATTGCTTTGTGCCCGGGAGTTTTGGTCATGTTGGGTGACTGCTTTGTGCCCTGGAGTTTTGGTCATGTTGGGTGATTGCTTGGTGCCCTGGAGTTTTGGTCATGTTGGGTGATTGCTTTGGTGGATGATGACAGTTAGCACTTTGTTTGATTCTTGTATCAAGACTTGCCGTCTTTTAAATGATGAATAGAAACTTTGTGTCATGGCTTTGGGGTGGAATCGATGTTGTTCTGCCAGGTTGGATCAGTCTCTGCGTCAGTCCGTATGTACCGTAACTTGTTCCATAAAACCTTGTACAGTTACGAGGGCGAAAAGCTTTTTTGGTGGTACACTTTCGAGTCCAATTTAGAGAGTCTTTCATTGGTATGTGATACGAATATCCCTGTTATGGTAAAGGTGGAAATATGTCCTTAACAACAAGGTTTATCTGTGTTTCTTTTTTTTTTTTTTACATTTCTTCTCATTTTTCTTTTTCCTCCTGGGGGGAGGGGAGAAGGAGGGGAAGAAGAGTGGCAGAATGGTTCAGACGTTCGCCTGCCAATAACTAAACTGGAGGTTCCAGGGTTCGCTCCTCGTAGAGGCCTCCACTTTTCTCCTCAGTCTGACCGGATAATCCAACCGAACGTCTAGTCCTTCTGAAGGGGACGAAAAACGAGTTGGACCCGAGTGCCTTCTGGCTGTGCATGCTAAAGATCCCATGGCAGTTGAAATCGTAAAGAGTAGGGCATTGCTCGGCTGCCTTGGTAAAAATTATTGGAGAGATAGGTTGATTTCCCAGATCCCACCCCTTGCAAACCAATTAGCCTTCTTGCCTTTCTGAAATCTTGATTAAAAAGAATGTGAATATGAGTATGAATCTGAATCGAAGGAGAGGGTTTGGGCGCCGCCCTCGTGGTGCTGACCCCGGGAAAAGTTGAGGTCTCTGTCACCTCACTCCCCGACGACCACAGGGTTATGGAACTAACTAGGTATGACCTCGGGACTTAGCTAGCTCATGGGTTTATGTGCAGGCTTAAGGCTCGTGCCGTGGTCATTCTGGATCTTCTCCATCACATGGCACCTGTGACGTTAGTGCATATGGAATTCATTCCGAGCGCGAAGACGTCATCTCGAGACATTTTGAACTTAAAAAAACTGAAAACTATTAATCAACAGCTTCACTAACAGCAGTGTAGAAGTCTACATGAATAGCTAGAAACTGGAAGAGGTCGACAGTGTCACACCTGACCAACTATAACGGTTGAACAGCAGGAATACACATCAGAATTCCAAAAGCAATATTCAGATCGAACAGAAGGTGTAGAGACACCATCATAAGCTTCTCAACTACTCACATACTGTACATGTACAATTCAATCGTAATCGCTTTTCTCTTCTGTTTGCCCATTCCTAAAAGAGAATTTATGTCTATGAGCCTGAGACTGATATCCCGACCAAATTATGAAGATCATCAATAGGACTCCTATTTTACACTGTTTTTTGGGGAGGAGTTACATTTTTCACAGCAAATTTACTCTGTGCAGTCTGCATCGCTTTCCACAAAGTCAGCGTCCCACTGCAGTACACTGGCGCCCATTTTTGTCTATCGGGTTTTGTTGTTGTTTGCTGTTCTGTATAACTGAACGACTCGTTTGTTGCCGTGGGTTCTTTAACATGCACTGATGGTGATCTGCACACAAGACCTCGGTTTATTGCCTCTTCTGAAAGACTAGCATCCAGACCAACACTCAAAGAGTGGTGAAGGAGAGGGAGGGGGGAGACAAAACTCATTGTTCAGACTGTGATTTTGAACCTGAGACATCATGTAGGTGGTGTTAACCACTACGCCACCGCTCTGCATAATCTGACTGCACGGGTCCTAGTGTTATAAAAGAAACACGCGTATGGCCTCCAGACCATCCAGATGTGAATGAGCACCTGACCCTGTTCAGGGCTGGGGAAAATAAAGCAGCTACAGTAAGGAGATGACAACACCTTTCTAATGCCTGCCCCGAGAAAAGTTTAAATCTCTACCAACTCACTGTGACCTCAGGGTTATGCAACGACTTTTATGGTTTTACGTTTTTATCATCAATATACTTCATTAGTCAACAAGCAGGACAAATATGCAAACAAGTGAGCAGAAAGCCAACAAACCTGCGACATATTAGCGACACATTAGGGACACATTAGCAAACAGTATGGCACAGAAAAATAATTTTAAAAAATGGATAAATGAACAAACAAACAAATACGTAAATGAAAACGAGAAGAACGAACAAACAAACAAACTAAGAAATAAAGAAACAAACAAACTTACAGTGTCCGTTGACCATGGATATTATCACCAGTCCACAAACCCACAGTGACCACAACCTGAAGGCAGCCATCTGACCCACCACACATCCACTTGCCATCATACTTCACTCTACAACTGTGCCACACACACACACACATACACATATACACACAAAATGGTGATTTATGTTCACATAGAACCTAAAACAATACAAACGATTAGAAACAATCCCCAATGGTCAATGTTTTATTGTTTCCTTGTCTCGTTTTCCTTGTGTCAGTTGGCTACATCAATGTATTCTTTTACGTTGACAAGCTGTAATGTAACACTAGGAAGCTGATCTGAGAGAACCCATTATTTTATCAAAATAACTAATAATAATGAGATGTAAACGGCTCAAAATGTTCATATATGCTCTCTATAATTTTCCATTGCTTTTATTCTTTCTCCCCATTTATAGCCGTGTGCGGTGTGCGTGTGCGTGTGCGTGTGCGTGCGTGTGTGTGTGTGTGTGTGTGTGTGTGTGCGTGCGTGGTGCGTGCGTGCGTGTGTGTGCGTGCGTGTGTGTCTGTTTTAGCGCTTAGATTTGATTTTATCAAGATTTTGCGCTATATAAAATATTGTATATTATTATTATTATTATTATTATTATTATTATATTATATACATATCATATCAAAGCGCCGACTGTCATCATTCACCAAAGCATTCACTGGTGAAGACAAAAACTCAAGGGTACAACACACACACACACGTTTGGGTGAGGACAGGAGGGGAGTGGGACGCAAAGGGTGGGCACATAGAGCGGGACATCACCGCTGGACAAAAGGATCTCTACCATTTCACTGCACTCTCTCATCCATGCTCTCTCTCCCTCTCTCTCTCTCTCTCTCTCTCTTCTCTCTCTCTCTCTCTCTCTTCTCTCTCTCTCTCTCTCTCTCTCTCTCTCTCTCTCTCTCATTCCAATTTTGGTTAAAACTATTGCACACGGAAGACAATAGACTGCCCAAAAATCCGAAAAGATGCTATTTGATCTAGATTTCAAAGGTAAGAAGAATTGGGTAACTAGTATAGTATGTGTTGAATGAATATGGGTTTGATGATGTTTGTTTTTTCCAAGGAGATGGCGATGAGAGACAGTTTATTCGTGATTTTCGGCAAAGATTGATTGATTGTAGATGGCAAAAGTGGAATGACCATATACAGACAAGTGGTAGATATGATTTCTACAGAACTGTCATAGATTCTCACAGTGTTAAACCATACATAAGCCTTGATCAGGATATCAATTTGAAAAGAAAAAAAACAACTGCAAAATTTAGACGTGGTCTATCGACTTTGAAAGTCCATCAATTGAGATACAAGCAACACGGAGAGTTTGGTTTACTCAGTCCCTTATGTGTGCAAGCTGAAGAAGACGAAATAATATGTTTAAACTGTGTTTGTTAATGTGTTCAACTCGTTTCGATTACATTAAGAATTTTGGTTTGTTCCTGCTCAAAGCAGCTAAAATCAGGGAATTTGCTTTATCGTAATATAAGTTAATTTGTTGTTGATTGTTAATCCTATGATATGATATCTGATTATTTCATTGTACTTATAAGCATCCCTTCAGTAGGGGCTATGGCCTTTCTTGAATAAACATTCTGAAGTCTGAAGTCTGAAGTCTCTCTCTCCTTCCTTATTGAGAGCAGATAATGACAATGTTCTTCTTCCTCTGACAAAATCTGTCTTTGGCGCTTTGAATTAAAGAAAATTCAGGCTTTATCAACAATAGATACGTTTGTCTTTTGTGATGGTCAGTTTGAAATGTTTGTTATAAACGCTAAATTGTTATTCAAATTCCTCGGCAGAAGAACTGCATTATTCAATATTTTGATCGATTTAAATTTGAACAAATATTCAGAACATATTCCATGTCGTAAGTTATGGGGGTGTGTGTGTGTGTGTGTGTGTCGTGCGTGCGTGCGTGCGTGCGGGTGGTGCGTGCGTGCGTGCGTGCGTGCGTGCGTGTGTGTGTGTGTGTGTGTGTGTGCGTGCGCGCTTGCTTGCGCTTAAGTGGGTCGTGCGCTTGTGCGCACGCCCTTTGATATTCATAGGTAAACTACATGCTTTTTAAATTGCATCAGAACACGTCACAGATTTGATCAGCTGAATAAGCTGCCTGATTAACTGTTTAATTTATGGTGTAACTAGTCATGTCGTATCTCTGAATTGTGCTGTTTTCAATGTTGTTGTTATTTAATTTATGGTGTAACTAGTCATGTCGTATCTCTGAATTGTGCTATTTTCAATGTTGTTGTTATTTAATTTATGGTGTAACTAGTCATGTCGTATCTCTGAATTGTGCTATTTTGAATGTTGTTGTTATTTAATTTATGGTGTAACTAGTCATGTCGTATCTCTGAATTGTGCTATTTTCAATGTTGTTGTTATTTAATTTATGGTGTAACTAGTCATGTCGTATCTCTGAATTGTGCTGTTTTCAATGTTGTTGTTATTTAATTTATGGTGTAACTAGTCATGTCGTATCTCTGAATTGTGCTGTTTTCAATGTTGTTGTTATTTAATTTATGGTGTAACTAGTCATGTCGTATCTCTTCGTATCTCTGAATTGTGTATTTTCAATGTTGTTGTTATTTAATTTATGGTGTAACTAGTCATGTCGTATCTCTGAATTGTGCTATTTTCAATGTTGTTGTTATTTAATTTATGGTGTAAACTAGTCATGTCGTATCTCTTTAATTGTGCTATTTTCAATGTTGTTGTTATTTAATTTATGGTGTAACTAGTCATGTCGTATCCCCTTAATTTTGTGCTTTTTTATTTGGTTGTCTATTAATTCTATTTAATGTCATGTTGTTTTTTAATTTAGGTTTTCAATGTTATTTTGTATTTTTATGGTTTTCTTCATGTTGTTGTTATTTTATTAAAGGGGTAATTCAAAGCTTGTTGTGTATTTATTATGTTGTTAATTATTTCTATTGTGTCAGTTGTGTAATATTTAATTGTCATTTATGTTGTGTTATTTAATTTTGTTATAGTATTATTGTAATAGTTTCTATCTTTTTGTTTTATTTTTGAATGTTCTTTTATCTTAAATTTTTGGGGTCTATTGTTGTATTTAATATTGGTGCTATTTTCAATGTTGTTGTTATTTAATTTATTTGGGGTAACTAGTCATGTCGTATCTCTGAATTGTGCTATTTTCAATGTTGTTGTTATTTAATTTATGGTGTAATAGTCATGTCGTATCTCTGAATTGTGCTATTTTCAATGTTGTTGTTATTTAATTTATGGTGTAACTAGTCATGTCGTATCTCTGATTGTGCTATTTTCAATGTTGTTGTTATTTAATTTATGGTGTAACTAGTCATGTCGTATCTCTGAATTGTGCTATTTTCAATGTTGTTGTTATTTAATTTTTTGGTGTAACTAGTCATGTCGTTTTCTCTGAATTGTGCTATTTTCAATGTTGTTGTTATTTAATTTATGGTGTAACTAATCATGTCGTATCTCTGAATTTTTTGCTATTTTCAATGTTGTTGTTATTTAATTTATGGTTTTAACTAGTCATGTCGTATCTCTGAATTGTGCTATTTTCAATGTTGTTGTTATTTAATTTATGGTGTAACTAGTCATGTCGTATCTCTGAATTGTGCTTTTTCAATGTTGTTGTTATTTAATTTATGGTGTAACTAGTCATGTCGTATCTCTGAATTGTGCTTTTTCAATGTTGTTGTTATTTAATTTATGGTGTAACTAGTCATGTCGTATCTTGAATTGTGCTTTTTCAATGTTGTTGTTTTTTAATTTATGGTGTAACTAGTCATGTCGTATCTCTGAATTGTGCTATTTTCAATGTTGTTGTTATTTAATTTATGGTGTAACTAGTCATTGTCGTATCTCTGAATTGTGCATTTTCAATGTTGTTGTTATTTAATTTATGGTGTAACTAGTCATGTCGTATCTCTGAATTGTGCTATTTTCAATGTTGTTGTTATTTAATTTATGGTGTAACTAGTCATGTCGTATCTCTGAATTGTGCTATTTTCAATGTTGTTGTTATTTAATTTATGGTGTAACTAGTCATGTCGTATCTCTGAATTGTGCTTTTTCAATGTTGTTGTTATTTAATTTATGGTGTAACTAGTCATGTCGTATCTCTGAATTGTGCTATTTTTTAATGTTGTTGTTATTTAATTTATGGTGTAACTAGTCATGTGTATCTCTGAATTGTGCTATTTTCAATGTTGTTGTTATTTAATTTATGGTGTAACTAGTCATGTCGTATCTCTGAATTGTGCTATTTTCAATGTTGTTGTTATTTAATTTATGGTGTAACTAGTCATGTCGTATCTCTGAATTGTGCTATTTTCAAAGTTTTTTGTTATTTAATTTATGGTGTAACTAGTCATGTCGTATCTCTGAATTGTGCTATTTTCAATGTTGTTGTTATTTAATTTAGTGTAACTATCATTCGTATCTCTGAATTTTTGCATTTTCAATGTTTTTGTTATTTAATTTTGGTGTAACTGTCAGTCGTATCTCTGAATTGGCTATTTTCAATGTTGTTGTTATTTTTAAATTTTTGGTGTAACTTCAGTGATCTCTGAAATTTTGTTTTTCAATGTTGTTGTTATTTAAAATTTTTGGGGTAACAAATCATGTCGTATCCTTTATTTTTGCTTTTTCAATGTTGTTTTTTTTATTTAATTTTTTGGGGTTAACTAGTCATTCGTATCTCTGAATTGGGCTTTTTCAATGTTGTTGTTTTTTAATTTATGGTGTAAATAGTCATGTCGTATCTCGAATTGTGCTTTTTCAATGTTGTTGTTATTTAATTTATGGTGTAAATATCATGTCGTATCTTGATTGTGCTTTTTCAATGTTGTTTTTTATTTAATTTATGGTGTAACTAGTCATGTCGTATCTCGAAATTGTGCTATTTTCAATGTTGTTGTTATTTAATTATGGTGTAATAGTCAGTCGTATTCTGAATTGTGATTTTCAATGTTGTTGTTATTTTATTTTCAATGTTGTTGTTATTTAATTTATGGGTAACTAGTCATGTCGTATCTCTGAATTGTGCTATTTTCAATGTGTGTTATTTAATTTATGGTGTAACTAGTCATGTCGTATCTCTGATTGTGCTATTTTCAATGTTGTTGTTATTTAATTTATGGTGTAACTATCATGTCGTATCTCTGAATTGTGTTTTTCAATGTTGTTGTTATTTAATTTATGGTGTAACTAGTCATGTCGTATCTCTGAATTGTGCTATTTTCATGTTGTTGTTATTTAATTTATGTGTAACTAGTCATGTCGTATCTCTGAATTGTGCTTTTTCAATGTTGTTGTTATTTAATTTATGGTGTAACAGTCATGTCGTATCTCTGAATTGTGCTATTTTCAATGTTGTTGTTATTTAATTTATGGTGTATATAGTCTTCTATGCATTTTAATTGTTGTTATTTAATTTTGGTTAATATATTGTATTTGAATGTGTATTTTAATTGTTGTTATTTAATTATGTGTATAATATGTGTAATTCATGTCTATTTTTGTGTTTTTTAATTTTGGTTATTATTTATTTAATTGTATTTTCAATTGTTGTTATTTTTTTATGGTGTATATATTTTTTATATTGTCTATTTCTGTATTGTTATTTAATTTATGGTGTAATATATGTGTATCTATGTGTATTCAATTGTGTTATTTAATTTTGTGTATATATGTGTTAAGTGCTATTCTGATTGTTTTTATTTATGGTGTATATATTCGTTCTGATTGCTATTCAATTTGTTGTTATTTAATTTTGTGTAACTAGTCATGTCGTATCTCTGAATTGTGCTTTTTCAATGTTGTTGTTATTATTTATGGTGTAACTAGTCATGTCGTATCTCTGAATTGTGCTATTTCAATGTTGTTGTTATTTATTATTTATGTTGTCTATCTCTGATTGTTTTTTCAATGTTGTTGTTATTTAATTATGGTGTAACTAGTCATGTCGTATCTCTGAATTGTGCTATTTTCAATGTTGTTGTTATTTAATTTATGGTGTAACTAGTCATGTCGTATCTCTGAATTGTGCTATTTCAATGTTGTTGTTATTTAATTTATGGTGTAACTAGTCATGTCGTATCTTGAATTGTGCTATTTTAATGTTGTTGTTATTTAATTTATGGTGTAATGTCATGTCGTATCTCTGAATTGTGTATTTTAATGTTGTTGTTATTTAATTTATGGTGTAATGTCTGTGTATCTCTAATTGTGCTATTTTCATGTTGTTGTTATTTAATTTGTGTAATGTCATGTCGTATTTGAATTGTGCTATTTTCAATGTTGTTGTTATTTAATTTATGGTGTATATATGTGTATTCTGATTGTGCTATTTTCAATGTTGTTGTTATTTAATTTATGGTGTAACTAGTCATGTCGTATCTCTGAATTGTGCTATTTTCAATGTTGTTGTTATTTAATTTATGGTGTAACTAGTCATGTCGTATCTCTGAATTGTGCTATTTTCAATGTTGTTGTTATTTAATTTATGTGTAACTATCATGTCGTATTCTGAATTGTGCTATTTCAATTTGTTGTTATTAATTTATGTCATGTCGTATCTCTGAATTGTGCTATTTTCAATGTTGTTGTTATTTAATTTATGGTGTAACTAGTCATGTCGATCTCTGAATTGTGCTATTTTCAATGTTGTTGTTATTTAATTTATGGTGTAACTAGTCATGTCGTATCTCTGAATTGTGCTATTTTCAATGTTGTTGTTATTTAATTTATGGTGTAACTAGTCATGTCGTATCTCTGAATTGTGCTATTTTCAATGTTGTTGTTATTTAATTTATGGTGTAACTAGTCATGTCGTATCTCTGAATTGTGCTATTTTCAATGTTGTTGTTATTTAATTTATGGTGTAATAGTCATGTCGTATCTCTGAATTGTGCTATTTTCAATGTTGTTGTTATTTAATTTATGGTGTAACTAGTCATGTCGTATCTCTGAATTGTGCTATTTTCAATGTTGTTGTTATTTAATTTATGGTGTAATAGTCATGTCGTATCTCTGAATTGTGCTATTTTCAATGTTGTTGTTATTTAATTTATGGTGTAATAGTCATGTCGTATCTCTGAATTGTGCTATTTTCAATGTGTTGTTATTTAATTATGGTGTAACTAGTCATGTCGTATCTCTGAATTGTGCTATTTTCAATGTTGTTGTTATTTAATTTATGGTGTAATATCATGTCGTATCTCTGAATTGTGCTTTTTCAATGTTGTTGTTATTTAATTTATGGTGTAACTAGTCATGTCGTATCTCTGAATTGTGCTATTTTCAATGTTGTTGTTATTTAATTTATGGTGTAACTAGTCATGTCGTATCTCTGAATTGTGCTATTTCAATGTTGTTGTTATTTAATTTATGTGTAACTAGTCATGTCGTATCTCTGAATTGTGTTTTTCAATGTTGTTGTATTTAATTTATGGTGTAACTATCATGTCGTATCTTGAATTGTGCTATTTTCAATGTTGTTGTTTATTTAATTTATGGTGTAACTAGTTGTGTATCTCTGAATTGTCTTTTTCAATGTTGTTGTTATTTAATTTATGGTGTAATAGTCATGTGTATCTCTGAATTGTGCTATTTTCAATGTTGTTGTTATTTATTTATGTGTGTAATTAGTCATGTCGTATCTCTAATTGTGTATTTCAATTGTTGTTATTTAATTTATGTGTAATAGTCATGTCGTATCTCTGAATTGTGCTATTTTCAATGTTGTTGTTATTTAATTTATGGTGTAACTAGTCATGCGTATCTCTGAATTGTGCTATTTTCAATGTTGTTGTTATTTAATTTATGGTGTAACTAGTCATGTCGTATCTCTGAATTGTGCTATTTTCAATGTTGTTGTTATTTAATTTATGGTGTAACTAGTCATGTCGTATCTCTGAATTGTGCTATTTTCAATGTTGTTGTTATTTATTTATGGTGTAACTAGTCATGTCGTATCTCTGAATTGTGCTTTTTCAATGTTGTTGTTATTTAATTTATGGTGTAATAGTCATGTCGTATCTCTGAATTGTGCTATTTTCAATGTTGTTGTTATTTAATTTATGGTGTAACTAGTCATGTCGTATCTCTGAATTGTGCTATTTTCAATGTTGTTGTTATTTAATTTATGGTGTAACTAGTCATGTCGTATCTCTGAATTGTGCTATTTTCAATGTTGTTGTTATTTAATTTATGGTGTAACTAGTCATGTCGTATCTCTGAATTGTGCTATTTCAATGTTGTTGTTATTTAATTTATGGTGTAACTATCATGTCGTATCTCTGAATTGTGCTTTTTCAATGTTGTTGTTATTAATTATGGTGTAACTATCAGTCGTATCTCTGAATTGTGCTATTTTCAATTTGTTGTTATTTAATTTATGGTGTAACTAGTCATGTCGTATCTTAATTGTGCTGATTTTCAATTTTGTTGTTATTTAATTTATGGTGTAATAGTCATGTCGTATCTCTGAATTGTGCTATTTTCAATGTTGTGTTATTTAATTTATGGTGTAACTAGTCTGTGTATCTCTGAATTGTGCTATTTTCATGTTGTTGTTATTTAATTTATGGTGTAACTATCATGTCGTATCTCTGAATTGTGCTATTTTCAATGTTGTTGTTATTTAATTTATGGTGTAACTAGTCATGTCGTATCTCTGAATTGTGCTATTTTCAATGTTGTTGTTATTTAATTTATGGTGTAACTAGTCATGTCGTATCTCTGAATTGTGCTATTTTCAATGTTGTTGTTATTTAATTTATGGTGTAACTAGTCATGTCGTATCTCTGAATTGTGCTATTTTCAATGTTGTTGTTATTTAATTTATGGTGTAACTAGTCATGTCGTATCTCTGAATTGTGCTATTTTCAATGTTGTTGTTATTTAATTTATGGTGTAACTAGTCATGTCGTATCTCTGAATTGTGCTATTTTCAATGTTGTTGTTATTTAATTTATGGTGTAACTAGTCATGTCGTATCTCTGAATTGTGCTATTTTCAATGTTGTTGTTATTTAATTTATGGTGTAACTAGTCATGTCGTATCTCTGAATTGTGCTATTTTCAATGTTGTTGTTATTTAATTTATGGTGTAACTAGTCATGTCGTATCTCTGAATTGTGCTATTTTCAATGTTGTTGTTATTTAATTTATGGTGTAACTAGTCATGTCGTATCTCTGAATTGTGCTATTTTCAATGTGTTGTTTATTTAATTTATGGTGTAACTGCATGTCGTATCTCTGAATTGTGCTATTTTCAATGTTGTGTTATTTAATTATGGTTAACTAGTCATGTCGTATCTCTGAATTGTGCTATTTTCAATATGTTGTATTTAATTTATGGTGTAACTAGTCATGTCGTATCTCTGAATTGTGCTTTTTCAATGTTTGTTGTTATTTAATTATGGTGTAATAGTCATGTCTATCTGAATTGTGCTATTTTCAATGTTGTGTTATTTAATTTATGGTGTAATAGTCATGTCGTATCTCAATTGTGCTATTTCAATGTGTTGTTATTTAATTTTGGTGTAATATCATGTCGTATCTCTGAATGTGCTATTTCAATGTTGTTGTTTATTTAATTTATGGTGTAACTATCATGTCGTATCTCTGAATTGTGCTATTTTCAATGTTGTTGTTATTTAATTTATGGTGTAACTAGTCATGTCGTATCTCTGAATTGTGCTATTTCAATGTTGTTGTATTTAATTTATGGTGTAACTAGTCATGTCGTATCTCTGAATTGTGCTATTTCAATGTTGTTGTTATTTAATTTATGGTGTAACTAGTCATGTCGTATCTCTGAATTGTCTATTTCAATGTTGTTGTTATTTAATTTATGTTAACTAGTCATGTCGTATCTCTGAATTGTGCTATTTTCAATGTTGTTGTTATTTAATTTATGGTGTAACTAGTCATGTCGTATCTCTGATTGTGCTATTTTCAATGTTGTTGTTATTTATGTACTATCTGTTTACTAATCTGTGTTTCAATTTGTGTTTTATTTTTTCACATGTGTCTTCATGTTGTTATTTAATTTATGGTGTAACTAGTCATGTCGTATCTCTGAATTGTGCTATTTTCAATGTTGTTGTTATTTAATTTATGGTGTAATAGTCATGTCGTATCTCTGAATTGTGCTATTTTCAATGTTGTTGTTATTTAATTTATGGTGTAACTATCATGTCGTATCTCTGATTGTGCTATTTCAATGTTTTGTATTTAATTTATGGTGTAACTAGTCATGTCGTATCTCTGATGTGCTATTTTCAATGTTGTTGTTATTTCAATTTTGGTGTAACTAGTCTTCTACTCTGAATTGTCTAAAATGTTTTTTTTCTTCATTATTGCTGTACTGTCATATCGTTTCTCTGTACTTGTCGCTGTTGTGTCTGTTTGTCTGTCTGTCTCTCATCTCTGTAATGCTGTAACAGCACGTCCTTACTCTCTCTGCTCACATGCTGGCCTATTACATGTCAGTTGAAGTTGTACAATTGTATGGTGTAACTGTCATGTGTCATCTCTGAATTGTCTACCGCTTTCCCTGTTGTTGTCTTATTTAATCTTTGTGTATACTACGTCCAGTCACTCTGAATTTTAATTCATGTTTGTATTTCATTTATGGTGTAACTGCAGTCGTTATCCCGGTGTGTGCTGATGTTTCATTGTGTATCTAGAGTATGGAAAGAAACTAGTCATGTCTGATCTCTGAATGTGCAGTTTGGCATGTTGGTTGTAGAGAGATAGAGAGAGACAGAGACAGAGACGGACAGAGGGAGATCAGACAAGAGCTAGAAGCAAGGATAGAGAGAGAGACAAGAGTAAAAAGAGGAGATGACTGATGAGAAGAGGAGAGAGAAGAAGAGAGAGAGAAGAGAAGAGAGACAATGGGGTAGGACAGGTGAAAAGTAATATTCAGTATTCTTATCCATTAGCATGACCAAGATGGCCTTAACTTCAAAAATAGACTAAACGAAATAAACAGCTGAAGTCCAATACAAGTGTGACTGTCCGCGTCCAAGCAAACAGGAAACAGAAAAAAAAAAACACGAAAAAAGGATCAGAACGCGTATTTAATACAACCAGACAAGACAGGCGCAAATTTTCGGCCAACTTGGCCTTTGTCAAGCGTAAGATCACAACACCATATACAAAAATTAGGAGAAAAAGACAGAAACTTCCCTGCTGCTTCGTCCATTGTGAGGAATTTTTGTATTTGGTGTTTGTTCGTTCGTGTAAGTCTAGAATACACTGTGTCAGTACTTACATATTAATAGTATGCCTTTGTGTATGGAGAACAGGTCTTTGGCAATATTAAGAACTATTGTATTTTCATGTTCTATTTGAATTTCCTCAATAAAATATCAAAAGGACTTTCTTATTGTAACATGTGCTCCCCCAGATTATCTCCCTTGTTACTGACAGAAAAATTATCGTCACTGTCATGGATATGAAAACACTGTGTTCACTTTGTTGCTCTCTAGTCACTTGACTATTGTCGACACATCCATCACTATGTAGGGAAGTGTTCACTGGGGGTATAGTGTCCAGTCTGTCAGGAGCGTGGGGGGCATGTGTGGGAGGGGGCACTGACTGCATTATGCTCTTCTGACAACTACTGGTCAGCTTTTCGGTTACCTTGTCTGTCTTGGAGGCAGTGGGATTTTGTCTGCTGGGGGCAGTAGAGTTTTGTCTGTTGGTGTTGTGATTCCTGAAAACAAACCTGTGTTTCGAACTGCTCTGTCCAATGTCCTTTATCGCGTCATCACTGTATAAATGTGGTCCGGGGACAAGGGGTCTGGTCCTATTTCTACTCCAGTCTGTCTGGTTGGAGTCGTGTTGATTTCTTGATCTAGATTTATCAAAGTCCCCACTGTCATTGCAATGTCTAGAATCAGCATAGACACTACTGAATGTCCTAGATGTATGTGAGTCCTTACTTGTCCTGGTATTCAGTCTGAAGACTTCAGTGTTTTGTCTTTACTTCCTTTATAATGGCTGATGGGCTTGTCTCTGTGGTAATGTCTATAACTGCTTTTTGCTGGGTGTCTATTGATGGACCATGGATCTCTGCTGTTTCCATATACCCCTTGCCCGTTGTCCTGGGCCTGAGGTCAGTCTTCAATGCAGGTGATCTGGCAGACTCCAGGTTGGGAGTGAAAAATATGCTATTGGAGCAAGGACATAGTAAGGAAGAAGAAAAAGAATGAGGAAATGTGCAAACAACCAAAAGGACGACAAAATCTGATTGGCTCTCCAAGAAATGTGTCAGAATATGTACTTGGAACTGTGACAGTGCAAGAAAAAGGAAATTAACCGTTGAGAAATTAGCATGTGACTTTGATATACTGTGTCTACAAGAAACTAGAACACACCAAAGAAAACTGATAGATTTTGAAGACTGCAGTAATTCAGAAACATGATGGTAGAGGACTGGTTATAGTCATCAAAAGAACCTAAGAGACATAGTGTCCATATTAGATCTAGACGGTGGTATACACATTCATGTAAACTGCCAGGTATACACCTTCAAACTCCAAAACGAAAAACAGAAGAACATCGTACTCATCGATGCTTATGTGCACCCAAGATCTTGAGCCTCAAAAACAACGTGGAACTTCCCAGAAGAAATAAAAGATGAACTAGGAGACATTACTGTGGTATATGGCAATCTCAATGCAAGATCTGCAATGTGGGATCAGAACGGTACTAACGCCCAGGGACATGCTCTGGAAGAGATGCTGTGCGATATTCAGTTCAGCCCAATCACAACGTCACCGACTCATATTGGTGCAAGACAAGGAGACACAGACAGCACCATTGATACAGCACTTATCTCTACTATACTAACACCACTAATGAGTGCAGAGACACTGAACACACATAGCAGCGACCATCTTCCAATGGTTTTCAGTATAAGGAAACATATACCCTAGAAACTCCGAAACTCAACCAAGAAACCCATTTCAGTATGACAGTATACAATGTGATATTGTTTGTAAACTGAGAACTATGAAATCAAAATAGAAAACAGGAAACAACCAAACAACTACAAAACAACTGCCTGGTGGAACAATGACACAGAGACTGCCTGGAAAGAAAAAACGGGCTGTTGTAAAAACCTGCCAAAAGCACAGAAGAAGACATCGCTCAGACCATGACAGCACTAGAAAAACGGACGAGTGTAAAAGAAATATGCATGAAAAAAGAGAACGGTTCAAAACCATAGCCCAGGAAGCAAAAGACATAAATGGACACAATTCTGTGAAAGATTCAGTGCTGATACAACACAGTCAGAATTCTGGCAGTTCTATCAACAAATGGAAGGGAAAACCACAAGCACTACGATACCAGATATGACCAACACAGATGGAACCATACTGAGAACAAACGAAGAAAAAGAACAAGCCCTACCACAGCGTTTCATACAACAGAGTGATCAGAAAAATCACGAAGAAAAATATTCACTGCGAACTTAAACTAAAAATCGACACAGACTAGACATGATGATGAAAGAACTGAACAAGAAATACATGAAGCACTTGCACGGTGCAGAAAAGCACAGCCCCTTGTCCGGACAATATTCGATACTTTGAATTGAAACGCTGTCTGAACACGACAAAACTGAATTGTACACTCTCTATCAAGACAGTCTTGAGAAAGGTCAGGTTCCTGAGGACTAGGCACACAGTTTCCTAAAAGTCCTACCCAAGATCATCGCAGACTAAACGGATATCGCATTCTGACTTTGCAAAACGTAATTGGGAAACTGATGGAAAACATAATAGCAAAGAAATTAGCTAGAGACCTAGAAGACAGGAAAATATTCCTACCTAATCAAGGAGGCTTTAAAACAGGAAAAAGTACATGGGAAAAACGCAGCTGCCTTTGCTCACGAAGTCTACGAAGGTTTTCAGAACAAAGAAGAAACCCTAGCTGTAGCCACTGACGTAGAGGATGCGTACAATAAAGTGTAATTCACATTACTCATGGAACTACTTCAGCTATAAGGTGTCAGAATGACAATCACAAAATGGATTGCTGTTACACTCCAAGAACGAACAGTAGTCCTATGACTTCGAAACTGGTGCTCAGCACCACAAAAACTCTCCATGGGACTCCCTCAAGGAGTACCACTTTTTCCTCTTCTCTTCAATATATATGCAAAAAGGCTTGCTGACCTAAATAATGATGGATCAGCCTGTATTTTCATTTTTGCTGACGACGGACTCATCTACAAGACAGGTAAAAATGCATCAGAAAGAAACAAAGCAGTCCGTGAACAGTTAACAACGTAGATCAGTGGTGTCAAGAAACCGGATCAGCAATCAACCCCACCAATGCACAGGTACTGTTCTGTATCTTGACACAAAACACTGAGTGAAAACTTTCCATCAGTTACGTTCAGAGGAACCAATACTGAGCGAACAAACAACTTACGCTACCTTGGCATCAGTTTTGATAGAATGCTAACCTTCAGAAAATATGTAGAAACCACTACACTCAAATGTAAAAAGGACTTTTCAATTCTGAAAACAATGGCGGCTAAAGGCATTGAACAACGTCATCTCTTTCAGCTATACCAAGCTGTAATACTGAATGTCATCGATCATGGACTGGACTACATTGCCACAGACAAACCTGCTAAAACTAGACAGAATACAAAACGAAGCAATCAGAGTGATCCTCAGAACCACAAAAGACACACCCACGGAGACTATGCGATTCCTGCTTGACCTTCCTCTAATACAGTGAGACAAACTAGAACAAGTACAGGTATATTCCAGGGCATTGGAAACCCAGAAAACCCACTTCACGGGATGGTCGAAACAGAAAAAGGCAACAGACTCCAACGTGGATAGTCATGGATGGGACAGGCAGAAGACTCTATTTGTGTCAACTGACAGAACTCACATGGAGAAAGGAATGAGAAAAACATCCAAACCATTTAAAAACATCTGTACAAAACTATCATACCCAAAAATCTAGGGAGACACTGTTGCGAATGGCCAGAAGAGAAAAAATGCAGAAATTCAGCTATCATGGAGCAACTAAGTAAGTTGCAACCCCAAAGATGTAATTAT
>JAPXFY010000029.1:7737432-7749932 GCA_030674185.1 Monoplex corrugatus
TGGTTTAACAGTATTACTGCACAGTTTTATCAAGTGACATGTAGCCCATGGTTTAACAGTATTACTGCACAGTTTTATCAAGTGACATGTAGCCCATGGTTTAACAGTATTACTGCACAGTTTTATCAAGTGACATGTAGCCCATGGTTTAACAGTATTACTGCACAGTTTTATCCACTGACATGTAGCCCATGGTTTAACAGTATTACTGCACAGTTTTATCAAGTGACATGTAGCCCATGGTTTAACAGTATTACTGCACAGTTTTATCCACTGACATGTAGCCCATGGTTTAACAGTATTACTGCACAGTTTTATCCACTGACATGTAGCCCATGGTTTAACAGTATTACTGCACAGTTTTATCAAGTGACATGTAGCCCATGGTTTAACAGTATTACTGCACAGTTTTATCAAGTGACATGTAGCCCATGGTTTAACAGTATTACTGCACAGTTTTATCAAGTGACATGTAGCCCATGGTTTAACAGTATTACTGCACAGTTTTATCAAGTGACATGTAGCCCATGGTTTAACAGTATTACTGCACAGTTTTATCCACTGACATGTAGCCCATGGTTTAACAGTATTACTGCACAGTTTTATCCACTGACATGTAGCCCATGGTTTAACAGTATTACTGCACAGTTTTATCAAGTGACATGTAGCCCATGGTTTAACAGTATTACTGCACAGTTTTATCAAGTGACATGTAGCCCATGGTTTAACAGTATTACTGCACAGTTTTATCAAGTGACATGTAGCCCATGGTTTAACAGTATTACTGCACAGTTTTATCAAGTGACATGTAGCCCATGGTTTAACAGTATTACTGCACAGTTTTATACACTCGTTGGAATAATAGCAGTGTGACTGTGCATATTAAGTGCAGTGCTGATCGTTTTCTTTTTTCAGTATATCTTTTTTTGGTATTGCTCACAATGTGTTGCTGTTGTAAACAGGAAACTGACATGATTTTGTCAACCCGTCTTCGTGGACTTTGTGCGGTGGTGTGTGGGTGGTGTGTTGTGGTGTGTTGTGGTGTGTTGTGGTGTGTTGTGGTGTGTTGTGGTGTCTGTGTGGTTCCTGGGCAGGGTTAGATCTTGGGATGATTTTTTTAATCTTAAGATGGTTTGACACAAGCGTAACATGCGAGGGATTGTTCAAGAATTTCATTTCAATTCCCTGCTAGGCAAATGAAGTACCATACATCTTCCTACTACACACGAATCGCATGAGCTTCCTGCTGTTTTCTTAGACCAGTTTCTTGACAAGATCCAAACCATCAGAAGTAACGTTCCCGTTCCACAGTCCACTTCACTTACCTCCCTTTTGCCACATTCTGGTATTTTTCTTGGTTTCTTTTCGACACGTCTCAGAACAAATTGTCATGAACATTCTCCATGATACTTCTCCAAAGTCTTATGAGCTTGATCCTGTGCGAACAAAACTTCTGTATGAAAAGCTAGGCGACATGTTTTACACCATTACCAACATCATAAACTCTTCTTTGACTTCTGCTTCATCTCCCTGAACTTAAGACTGCGGTCATCAAACTTCTATTTAAAAAGCGATCTCTTGAAATGAACCAGCTTAAGAATCACAGACCTGTTTCAAATTTACGTTTTATTTCCCAAATCCTCGAAAAGATGGTCTTGAAACAACTCATGTCTCATTTTGAAATCAAGAACTTACGTAACCCTTTTAAGTCAACTCACAGGGATGGTCACAGTCTGGAAGTGGTTCCTGTCCGTGTTGTGAATGGTGCCCTTGTTGCCGTGGACAAGAACAAAATTTCTGTTCTCCTTCTGGACACCTCTGCTGCGTTCGACACTGTCAGTTATTCTGGTCTGATGTCTAGGCTTGATAATGTCTGACATACGCTCAGACGCTTTACAGTGGGTTCGGTCTTAAAGTGAATGTGCGCAGTATGTCTCTGTTGATTCCTTCACTTCTTCTCCAACTCTTCTGCCTTTAGGCGTACCCAGTCTTGGGTACTGTATTGTTCGTTTTGTGTTTCACATTTTTCAGCATCATCAAGCAACACGATGTAGACCACTACCTTTTTGCAGGCATTATCATCGTCATCATTTGATTCTCTTTTGATTCTTCATCTCTCTCTCTCTCTCTCTCTCTCTCTCTCTCTCTCTCTCTCTCTCTCTCTTCTCTGTGTCTCTCTCTCTGTCTCACTTTATTGTTCGTGTTTCAAAAGATTGAGTCAGTTTACACAACTGCTTTGCCTCCATCACAAGTTTACAACATGTCGAGTGAAAGCATTGTTTTCATATTTCCTTGTATGTTTGGACGAACAATGGGACACAAGGAATACAACTGAGCCATATGACAGAGAGAGACAGAAGAACAGAGACAGAGACAGAGAGAGAAAGGATGTGTGCGTGTGTGTGTGTGTGTGTGTGTGTGTGTGTGTGTGTGGTGTGTGTGTGTGGAAGGAGAGAGAGGGAGAGAGAGAGAGAGAGAGAGAGAGAGGAGGATGTGTGCTTGAGAAAGAGAGCACGAGACGATGTGTGGTGTGTGTGTTGTGTGTGTGTGTGTGTGTGTGTGTGTGTGTGTGTGGAAGTAGTGAGACAGTCGAGAGGGAGAGAGACAGACAGACAGAGCAGAAAAAGAACAGAGAAGACGAGACAGACAGAGAAGAGAACAGAGACAGAGACAGAAAGAGAGAGAGAAAGGAGAGACAGAGACGAGAGAAAGGACAGAGAAGAGACAGAAAGAGAGAGAGAAGAGGAGAGAGAGACAGAAAGAAAGACATGAAGAGAGAGAGACAGAAGAAGAGAGAACTGGAGAGAAGAGAACAGACAGAGGACGGACAGACAGACAGACAAACTGAGAAGGAAATGACACGGATGTGAAACGAACCAGCAACAGAAGTGAAGATCGCACGAACCAGACCACCCTGAGACAGGTAGGCACACACACACACACACACACACACACACACACACACACACCACACACACACACACACACCACACACACACACACACACACACACACACACACACACACACACACACACACACACACACACACACACACACACACACACACACACATAACACACACACACACACACACACACACACACACACACACACACCACACACACACACACACACACACACACACACACACACACACAATCAAGTTTACTTACAGTGAAAAGACGTTAAATCAAAGAACGAACGAACAATCAAGTTTTTTCAATGAGGTTTATTAGTAGTTTGAAAAAATCAAAAAGCAAAGGAAAGAACACACATATAAAATTCAGTTTTTGTTTCTCAAGACGACGCCTCCGCGCTCCGAACGAATTCCATATGCACAACGTCACAGGTGTCATGTGTATGGTGATCTTGGCACACGCCTTAAGCCAGCACATAATTATACCCATGAGCTGGCCATATCATGAGGCCCCTACCTAGCCTATAGCTTACCTAGTCTATATCTTTATACTAGTATTGTATCAGCCTATCACTGGAACAATCTTGGTTACATGTAAATGACATGTATATCTGTATATCTTATCTTCCAAAAAGGGAACATATATACATATATATATAAAGTATGTAACTAAAAAATGAAAGTTCTGAATCATAACACAACTAGCCACTCACTATGAACCTGTCTCACATCACAGAAAGCCCACACCCCCCCCTCTAGTCAATGCAGCCTACTCTGTATATACTCGTCTCACATCACAGAAAGCCCACCCCCCCTCCAGTCAATGCAGCCTACTCTGTATATACTCATCTCACATACACAAAGCCCCCCCCCCCTTCCAGTCAATGCAGCCTACTCTGTATATACTCGTCTCACATGACACAAAGCCCCCCCCCCTTCCAGTCAATGCAGCCTACTCTGTATATACTCGTCTCACATGACACAAAGCTCCCCCACCCCCTCAGTCAATGCACAAAGCCTCAGCTGTCTCTCAACAAGGTGAAGACAATACTTCCTTAATCATAGCCCCACCCATCTGTCTCTCACTTCCGAGAAAAGAAAAGAGGAAATAGATCGTTAAGTAAGTGAGTAAGTAAGTAAGTAAGCGAGTGGAGTAAATGAACAAGTAAGTGAGTGAGTGAGTGAGTAAGTGAACAAGTAAGTAAGTGAGTGAGTGAGTAAGTGAGTAAGTAAGTAAGTAAGTAAGTGTATAAGTGAGTGAGTCAGTGAGTAGGTAAGTACAAAATAAAGGAGTATGTAGATAAATAAATAAGATGAAAATAACAAATAACAGTAAATACATGCATATATACACACACATGGGTGGAGCGCATATGGAATGGTACGAGTGAATCCCTCTTGAATAAACACCAAACTCCAAAGTTTTACAATTTTTGCTGCACACTGTGTGATCTGATCACAAGCGTATACATAGCCTTGCAAATCAGTGTGACCATGACGAAACTGTAAATGTAGTTAAACGTGACGTGCAATGTTGACAATGACAAGATTCTTACAGCTGTGAGGGGCGGGGTGGGGGGAAGAATTGAAACAATGGAAGAGGTTTCTGAGAAACTGCTGTTTACTTGCTTCTTGGAAAAGTGCTGACTTTAGGCGCTCTTTTTGGTCTATGTGGCCTTGACCTTAGAGCCCCATGTTCCAAATTTATCTTTTCGATACTTTTTAAGCAATCCACCCACACCTTTTTAGCAAAATTTGGGAACGATCCACCCATAAAAGGCTGGGGGAAATCTTTTTGTCACACACAGGGACACATATGAGACGATCACTTCCAGTCGATTGAAACAGTCTCCCCCTTTTGTTTTAAATAAAGGGAGACTAAACGATCATCAGCATGCCGATAATGATGCAGACACCGAGAACGGTGTTGACAAGACCAGCACTTGTGCTCTTGCTGTTTGCATTGTCACTGTCCTCCACCTTTCCCCGGTCGTTGTCCTCTGGTGGGAAGAAGGATGTTGTGGGGGTGTAGACTCTGGTCACTGGCCGGGTACGGCTGGTTGAGGCAGAATCTGTCATCGATGAGGAGGAAGGGGAAGGGAAGGGGGAGGGGGAGGGGGAGGGGGAGGGGGAGGGGGAGGGGGAGGGGGAGGGGGAGGGTTCTGTAGTTCCTGTTGATGAAGATATAATAAAATTAATGACAATTGTAATAATGAGGATGATGAGATGAGAACTCTAACTCAAGAACACAGTAAAGAGAACACAGAGGAAGAGTTGTAAACGAGAATAAAAAACCCTATCTCTCTCTCTCTCTCCCCCCTCTGTCTATCTGTCTGTCTCTGTCTCTCCCCCTCCACATGCATGCGCACTCATCCTATCATACCATATTTCTCAGGAAACTGCATTCGAAAGGTGACACTGTCAGAGCCGACGTCATTGCCGACGTTCAACATCCATGTACCCACTTTCTCTGATGTCATCCTCTTCGTGTGTACACTCAACGTCAGATTGGGTGGAGATCCCAGAATGCTGAACCTGTCAATGGAAAATACAAGAAGTCGGGCAATTCGAGTAATGTCCCAGTATGCACAAACATGTAATCAAACATCCATATTTTGTACATTTCAATGCTTCTGTGACCTTGCAAAAGCTTTAGATCATATAAAAATTTGACTTGTTTCGAGGAGAATAGTACACTGTTACAACAGTGAAAACAGAATTGAAATATGAGAAGTCTCTGAGAGTGCGCTTTTCCAACAACCTTTATGAAAAGTGCCAATACTGAGCTGCCTGCCGAATTTCACTTCAACTGAAGTGTCTAAAAGGTCACGGTGACTAATATTCAAGGTCATATGATGCCCGTGATCATTTTATATAAAAAGAGAGATCATTAGAATGTCTTGACATCTTGTTTTCCCCATCACTGCAAGCTGTTAGGACTGCTGAAGATTGGACGTACATTCATCATTACATCACTTTTCAAAATGATTTGAGGAATGCAATGTGCAAATGAAATTATCAGTATTACTGCATAAATAGCAAATAAGTGTTAATGCACAGTAAGAAAAGATCAGTATTATTGCATAATGAGCGAAGATTAGTACGACTGCAAAGTGAACAAAGATTTCTTTACTGTATAGTAAGTAATATTAGTATTTCTGCATAATAAACAAAAATAGTTATAACTGCATAATGTATAAAGCTGGGTACCGCTGCACAGTAAGCAAAGTTAGTGTCACTGCATAATAAACAAAGATTAGGATTATTGCCTAATAAACAAAATTAGTATTATTGTATTATATGACAAGATTGACATTACTGCATAATAAACAAAAATTATCGGGCCTCTTGCTGCATAATAAATGTGGATCAGTATTACTGCATAATAAACAAAGATTATCAGGCCCATTGTTGCACAATAAACGTGGATCAGTATTAATGCTCAATAAACAAAGATTATCAGACCTATTGCTGCACAATAAACGTGGATTAGTATTACACAATAAACAAATATTATGGGCCTATCACTGCATAATCAGGAAAGATTAGTATTGCTGCATAATGTATAAACAAAGATTAGAATCACTGCACAGTTTAAACAAAGATTATCATTACTGTGTGATAAACAAAGATGAGTATCATTTCATAATAAACAAAGAAAAAGTATTACTGCATAACAACAAAAACAACAAAGGTTTATTGCATAATAAACAAAGATTATGATTATCATTGCGTAGTAAACAAAGATTAGTACCACTGCATAATAAACAAAAACATGTATGTATTATTGCATAATAAGCAGAGATCGGTATCACTACATAGTGAACAAAGATCGATGTTATTGCATAATAAACAGAGATTATTATTACTGCATAATGAACAGATAACTATTACTTCGTAGTAAGCAAAGATTAGTATTACTGGTTACAGAAAATCGTCTAAACCCAAGGTGAAAACTAGTGTATGCACCAGTCCTCATCACAGCTGACAGTAGATACCATCAACGATTACACTCTACGTAAAGATCTACATGCCCTTCGTTGATTTCTTATGACCAACCTCTGGTTTCCAGGTCGTGTGGCCATCTCATCCCCCACGTTCTCACAGTCCCTTTTGGCCTGGAGCATTCAATCAAATCAGATTCTACAAATGCTAAAGAAGAAAGCAAATAAGGGCAATGTCAAACCTTGAACAATCTTTGCTTGTGTTGTCATGTTGCGGTGAAGATGGGGCAGCCTCCGGCGATGAAAAATCAGAAATCTTGGTCAGACGACAGGTTGTGAGATTCTTGGTGTGGGAACGAAACTTAAAGGTAGAGGTCAGCGGCTGGTCAGCGGCCATCAGAAAATACCTCTGGACCTCTTTGTCCAAGAAGTGAACATGGACCTGAACAGATGTTATTAACGTAGTCAACGTTTTTGTGTATATGTAAAAATGTTCATTGCTTTGTGTTGTTTCTTTTTTTTTTTGGCGATGAGTATCTTGTCTTATAGTTATGTTATCTTGCTGCACTGATTTTAAACATTTTTCTTCAAGATTCCAAATTAATGGATTTCAAAACAATTTGATTAATTATGGACGACTAGCTGACACGTGTGAATCTTTCACTGTTATTTTGTTTTGCTGTGTGATTATTTATATAATCTTGCTTCTTGGTCTTCCTGGGGATGAGGTAGAGTATTCAACTTTAAGTCTGGAAATGGAATGGAATCTTTTATTTAATATCTGTTCACAATAATGATTTTAGACACACACACGCACACACACAAACACACACATACACACACACACACACACAGACACACAGACACACACACACACACACACACACACACACACAACACACACACACAAATAAAGAAAAAAGAAAAAGAAAAAAATGGAGGGAAAAAAGAGAGAAGAGGTGGAGATGGGGAGGGGCAGTGGAAGTTTGCATGTAAGAAAGGGAACAATTACAATTAATAATTCAGAGCAATGAATTAACAGTGTCAAATAATAACAAACAACAACTAATTAACTCTTTATAACAATCTGCTAACAGGGGATCTGAGAATTAGCTGGACTACCAAAATAATATTATTTTTGTTGTAAATGACATCTCTAGAGTCAGTACATGAAAACTCGAGATTGTTATTTCTATATGTCGTAAGTAAGATAGGACAATCAAAGAGCAGATGGTGGACTGATAATGTTTTTGAACAAATACAGACATTTTGTGTACATTTTGTTTTTAAGGGTTAAGCCTTAGTTTGTATATCAAGGACGCTAGCTGTCTGGGGCAGTAAGGTATCAGACTTTGGGTATTGGAGAAATTTGTATAAACTGAACGTTCTAACACAAGTTTATGAACTGATAGTCGTATATTATTGAATGTTACGGTATTTGCATTATTGGATGCACTATCTTTTGATAATTTTTTTCTGAAACTTCATTCCAGTGGAGTCCACAATGTGACGGAACCCAGCAAAAATTTATACCTTATACTTAATGTCTGCCCCCATGAGTTTGTATCGGTGCCAGTTACGTCCCTGAAACGTTATAGATGCCTGCAATATGTAGTCCAGCCACCTGTGGATGGGTGCCTGACTTTTGCCAATGTTAGCAAGACTCCAGCAGTGAAAAGGAGATGAACACCCTAATACTGCTGGCCCTGAGGGAGAGTTGAAGTCTTTACCACATTACTCCCCTATGTACTGAGGGTTATGCAATAATATTTATCTTAGTTTAGGTTATTGTATCTTATTTATAAATTATTTAGATATAGTTTGAACGACTGAATACCAGAGAGTAAAAAACAAAACAAAAAACAAACAAAAAACCCCTAAAACAAAAACAACAAAAAATCGGAACAAGGAATATAGCCTATAACTCTCGAGTCAAACAAAGTTTGAAGGAAAAAGAAATTTTTGGAACGAAAACAAAAACAAAAACAAAAACAAAAATGACACGGTGTTAGGAACATCAGATTTTCTTCGGGACCAAACATTAATTTAAATTTAAGCCTTAAGCTAGCACTCCAAAAACAGACTTTGATATAAGACTGTTGAATTGTCAAACCCTAAAGGAAACCAGTTGTTATTGTTGTTGTTGTTGTTATTGTTGTTGTTGTTATTATTGTTGTTGTTATTGTTGTTGTTATTGTTGTTATTATTATTGTTGTTGTTATAGTTGTTGTTATTATTGTTGTTGTTGTTATTGTTGTTATTATTATTATTGTTGTTGTTGCTGCTGCTGCTGCTGTTGTTGTTGTTGTTGTTATTGTTGTTGTTATTGTTGTTGTTACTGTTGTTGTTGTTGTTATTGTTGTTGTTGTTATGTTGTTTGTTGTTGTTGTTGTGTTATTGTTGTTGTCGTTGTTGTGTGTGCGTGTTGTGTATCTCGACAGAAGACATGGCAGTGGCAGACATCTGACCCAACACAGCTGAACCAATGAAAATATGGTACTGAACTATTTTTTTCTCTTTCAGATTTCATTTGAGTCCTACTACAGATCAAAACAAAAATTTGGAGGGAGATCAGCATGGGGTAAAAGCAGCGTGGTCAATCCTCAAGTGAGTATGAAGCAAGCATTAAGATCTGGGCAGTACACTACATGTAGTTACGCTGACTAAAATATCTTCTTGGACCTGCCAGTCGTAGATACAATCCTCCACTTATCAATGAACAATTGAATAGGAGCGAAATACAACACGTTAAATAACCATAATTCTCCAGGTAAGTATGGCTAAACAAAGTCTGAAAGAAAAAAAAAATCAAGTGATACGACAGAGCACAAATAGACTTAAAATTCTTTTGTACAGAACTTACGATGAACATTCGATTTCTATGTATTTCATACTGAGGATGAGATTTTACCACTAGCAACAAATCCTTTCATATACTGAAATTATTTCACTGGCATACTAGACGTGTGATAGCGTGTTTATTACTGTTCTCTCTCTCTGTCTCTCTCTCTCTCTGTCTCTGTTTCTCTCTCTGTCTCTCTGTCTGTCTCTCTGTCTGTCTGTCTCTGTCTCTCTGTCTCTCTGTGTATGTTAATCTGTGTAAAAGAGACAGACTGGAAGAGATAAAGAAAACGAGATAAGAGTGACTGAGCAAACGAGAGAGAGAGAGCGAGAGAGAAAGAGAAAGAGAGAGAGAGAGTGAGAGAGAGCGAGTGAGACAAAGAGTGAGAGAGAGACAGAGAGAGACAGAGACAGACAGACAGAGAGAGAGAGAGAGAAAGTGAGAAAGAGAGAGAGAGAGAGAGAGAGAGAAGAGAGAGAGAGAGAGAGAGAGAGAGAGAGAGAGAGAGAGAGAGAGAGAGAGAGAGAGTCCATTGAAATAAATTGCGTTAAAATGAATTAACTCAAAACCCTCACAGGGCACCGATAAGATCATTGTCTTATTCTCCGCTGCTCCAGACGCCTTGCACTTCACAGTTCCTGTGTCGTCACAGCTGACGTCACGTAGTGTGTAACTTATCTCCCCCTTCTTTTTCTCTGACGGCAGTCGCTTTCCTCTGGTGTCTATCAGATATGGCGTCACATCCGGTTTTCCTGCCTCGTACTTGCACGTGATGACCACATCAGAACCCTTTGTGACTGCCTTTGGGCGTGGTGACTTGGAGACTTCGATTATTTTTGGAGGATCTGAAACCAGGACATGTTTTTGTAAATAATGAAAACGCTTGATTAATTGTTTGGTGAGGGAGGTGGTAAATACAAAAAACGCTTCTGTCCCACCTCAACCACCCATTCTGACTCCACATCACCCCACGAATCCTAGATTCATTTATTAAAAATTCCAGTGCCAGTAAGCTGGTGGATAGGGTGAGGGAATCAAAATGTTAAGTTTTTGCTTTGCTAAGCCTTGGCAAATATAGGATAGCGGTGGATAGGATGCGGGAGTCAAAGGGTTAAATTTTCGCTCTTCTTTGATGGTTGATCATCATGCAGGAAGTTGGTGGATAGGATGAAGGAGTGAAAGGGTTAAGTTTTGGCTTTGTTGTCATGGCTGGTAATGCAGGAAGCTGATGGATAGGGTGAGGGAGTTATAGGATGACATTTTTTGCTTTATGAGAGCCAGAAATGTGAAGCTGGTACAAAGCCACCCACCTGAGGATACCCTGCACTTTTGTAGGGTCTCTTCCTTGGAGCTCAACAACGCTGCCTGTTGTGATCCATCTTACTTAGAACATTGCCTGCCAAACCCCTACTTAGGGAGTAATCCGTCAGTTACGAATGGAGACTAAGTGAGACGTTTGGATGAGGAGACCACCACTACGATCCTCCAACGACAGCCTCCATTAATCACTGACATCCAAGATCCAACTTGAATTCATCTCAGGGAAGGAGGTGGTAGAGGTGGTAGAGGAAACAGAAACTGAGGTCACCACGACATCAGGATATGAAAGGCCACGTTGTCTGGGGCAATGACCACAATGCTGTATTGATGGATGATTTCAGGATAATAGGGATGATAGGGATGGTATGGTTGCAAAGAAGAATGTTGAAAATTCCATGGATAGCAAAGGAAACAAACGAGACAGTCTTTGATGGAGGCATACACAAGAAGAACATTGATAAGGATGAGTTGGAAAGGACAAGCAACATTTATAAGCCATTTAATGAGGAAAGGGGAATAGAGCACCTGGTCACAACAGGAAACCTGGAGGGAAAGAGAGCACCAGGTAGACCCAGGGAGAAAATATTGGACGGACTTGCAGGGTGGCTGAGGATAGAGAGAGTAGAAGATGTGCTTGAGGCGACAAGGGATAGATACATATCGAGGGCCATGATCGCCAACACCATGCGGCAGGTCACATGATGATGATAATGATGAGGGATGACAATCATGGTGTTCATCTGGAAAGACAGAGGCATACCAAATAGCCTGAAAGTTAGACTTCTAAAATGTTTAATCGGGTCAGTCTTGATCTATGGCTGTGAGTGAAGCCTGGACTCTGAGAAAAACTGATTGCAAAAGAATTGAGGCATCAGAGATGTGGTTTTATTGGAGACTACTCCGTGTAAAATGGACAGACATAAGAACTAATGAAAATCCTTTCCAAACAGCTGACTTACTCGAGCAGAGCCAGCACGATTCTCTTCATCTCAAAATGTCTACACACAAGTGCCACAGACAATGTCTCACATTCTGTGTGCTGATGGGAACTGTGGTTTCCACACTGTTAGCACCGACAGTCCCAACCATTGTCGATGCCTGAACCGTTTCCTGTATTGCACCTATTCGTCCTTATAAGCACTGAATTTGTACACCCCTGCCTGTTCAGTTCAGTTCATATTGCTTATAGCCCAGCCGACAACGAGAGCCATATCAGGAGGGCTAACACCACGTAAAAAACAACAACAAACAAACAAACAAAAAACTCTGAAAAACAACAGTTTAAAACCATGCTCACCATTAACCTTGCAAATCAAAAATGCGATTAAAGAAAAATAGACGTAAAATCAGATCAGGTGAAATCTATTGATCTCTTGTAAATCCTGGAAAATTGCATCACGAAGGACGTCTCGGAAGAGGTTCTTTAAGGAGTCCGCCGTGTAGTGCTTTTGTCTCACATCGTGCAAATCCCAGAA
>JAPXFY010000029.1:7754932-7759932 GCA_030674185.1 Monoplex corrugatus
ACTCCCTGAAAGACACACAAAGGGGATGTGAAACCAAGCAAACAGCAGAAGAAGGCCTGAAGAAAATAGATAACTGCGGACTGCCAGGCAAATACAAAGTCTGGTGTCTACAGTTCATGCTGATACCAAAGCTGCTGTGGCCACTGCTACTCTATGACATTTGCACCAGCACAGTGGAAGCAATGGAAGCCAAAATCAACAAACACACAAGAAAATGGCTCGGTGTCCCACCTGGTCTCATGATGTTGCATTCTACTGTCGTCAAGCAATGCTGAAGCTACCTCTCAAATCCATAGTGGAGGAATACAAAGTTGGAAAAGCAAGACTGTTGAGCATGCTGGAGGAATCGGAAGACAATATCGTGAGATCAGTTCAGCCAAAGCTGAGAACTGGCAGAAATGGAAAGTCAAAGAGGCTGTAAACAATGCCAAGAGAAAGCTCAGCATCAAAGAAATAATTGGACACACGCAAACCAACAGACAGGGACTGGGAGCAACAAAAATGCAGTGGTGGTCCAAAGCCAAAGGGAAGGAAAAAAAGACATGATCATACAGGAGTTGAAGAAAGAAGAAGATGTCAAAAGAGTGCAGAAGGCAGTCCAGCAAGGTCAACAGGGGCAATGGACAACATGGGACAGTGCACTCCAAAGAAGTCTCAGCTGGAACGATATGTGGCACATGGCTCTTCTAAGGATAAGCTTCCTCCTCAGATCTGTATATGACCTGCTCCCTCGAATGCAAACTTAGTGAAATGGGGGAAATCAGACGACCCAGCATGTCCGCTCTGTCAGAAGAAACAAACAGTGGAACATGTCCTAAGCTCTTGCAAAGTAGCGCTAGCCCAAGGAAGGTATACATGGAGGCACAACCAAGTTCTGAAAGTGATCACAGACGTGGTTAGCGAAAAAACCATGACCCCAAACGCACCAATTGCTATGACAACGTTCTACAAAGCAGGAGGGAAACAGGTCTGGCCCGAAATTGCTATGACAACCAGCACATTGCCAAAGGGTCTTCTGGATGGAGCAGTCGACTGGGAGTGTACAGCAGACCTCCCAGAGTGGAGAAATTACCCAGATGTCATCAGCAAGACAGGCATGAGACCAGACATCGCTCTCCACTCTGACTCCTCGAAACAAGTGATTCTGATAGAACTCACTGTGCCATACGAAAGCAGAATGGAAGAAGCACATATCTACAAGACCGAAAAATACGCGGTCTTGCCAGCACCCTGAAAAAAGCAGGTCTGCGGGTCAAAATCTTCGCCATAGAGGTCGGGGCAAGAGGGTTTGTGGGCACCTCCGCTTATGATCTCATGAAACAACTCGCCATTTCTGGGAAGAAGAGGACTAGAGCCCTTAAAGCGATGGCAGAGGCAGCAGAAAGGAACTCAAGCTGGATCTGGGCAAGGAGGAACCAAAGTGGACTTCATAAGGATTAAATTCCCTACAGATGATGTGTGCCCCGTTAGCACATTGGTAAAACCGCGTACCGCAGTTCTGAAGCGCAGAATCGCCCAGGTTCGCTCCAAGGCGTGGGAAAAAAGAAAAAAAAATAGACAACAGCAGAAGGGCATCCAGGAGTCATGACCTGGATGTGGCCCGGCCCCCCGAGAGTGTAAGGAGTTCAGGGCCGAAACACTTGTCTAAAGGGGGTTACTTCTCTGAAGACCTTCTGTTGTCTAGCTCTCCCTAGAGTTTCTTTCTACCCTGATTGATTAAGTTTGGTAAACCAGTGAATGCAAGCTTGATTGATCGACTGATTGACTGATTGATTGATTGGTTGATTGATTGTTTGATTGAATTGCAATTGATCCATTGATTGATTGGTTACTTGGTTATGTCATTGTTTCACTTAAAAGTTTTAAGTTTTGTAAACGAGTGAGCTAGATTCACCAATTGATTGATCAAATGATTGATTGGTTGGATGGTTAGTTATTTTACTGATCGCCTCACAAACATTGATTAATTTAATTTGGTGAACTAGTGAGAGAGCTTCATTGATTGACTGACTGATTTTATTTGATCGAGTGGTTAGCTGCAGTCCTTTATGTGTGCAGTATTCTAGTTTATGTCTGATTCTGTATACAGTTTCACTAACTCGGTCTGTAAAACTGTGAACTGACCAGTGTTGTGTGGTACACAATCTCATATTAGAGATGATATATTTTGGCTGTGGTATTTGTATGTTCATGGAAATTACACTTAATCAGGAAGCAATATGGTGGTGGTGGTGTACACGCTATAAGTATCTCTCTCTCCCTCTCTCTCTCCCCTTCCTCTTTAACTCCTTTTATGTCTCTCTCTGTAACTATATCTCTCTCTATCTGTCTCTCTCTCCCTCCCTCCTTTACTCCCTCTCTCTGTCTCTCTGTCTTTGTCTCCCTGGCTTTCCCACGTATACTCTCCATGGGCGACCATTGATATTTTATATATACATTGATTACACACACACACGCACACGCACACACACACACGCACGCGCAGTGACACACACACACACACTCACACGCAGTGACACACATACACACACACACACACTCACACACACACAGTGACACACACTCACACACACAGTGACACACACGCAATGACACACACACTTGCCTTGGAGAAAACGCCTGTCCAAAGTATGAAAACCCATCAGCATAAGCATTAATATCTACTGTCATACATGGTTTTGACAGAGTAATGTTGATTTAGTAACAACATTTTGCAAAAGTTTGTTTGTTTGTTGGTTGTTTCTTTTTTGGGGGTGGGTGGGGTGGGGTGGAGGGGACCCGTTACAATTTGCATATAGTAGAAATAGAAATGTTGATGATGGTATTTCATTTGTTTTCAACCAGCTTTATAAACATCTTGACAAACCTGGCATTTGTGAGCACTTGGTGGTTTTTGATCGAGTGTCCAGAAGTCAAATTCTCAAGAAGTGTTGTTTGAGTGCCTACTGATTGTGGTACTTGGTTCATCAGACAGGACAGCTTGTCCATATGGGAGACAGCCACACCAGACAGCTGAAGCAATATCACCATGGAGACAGCAACACCAGACAGCTGAAGCAATAACACCATGGAGACAGCCACACCAGACAGCTGAAGCAATAACAGGGAAGACCACTAACGCGATACAAGGACACTCTATAGGTCAACCTCATCAGGTGTGGCACACATACCACCAACTGGGAAGCCACTGACAGCAGCAGAGTATGTTGATGATAGCAGTGCACGGGCATAATCACCTCTGAACAGCGCAAGGCAAGTTCCATCCCTCAGAAGAGGGACAGGCAGAGGCAGAATCATGTTCACAGAGCTACTTTCCATGCAGTGCTCATAGAGGAACATATGTCTCCAGGATCAGTGTTTTGTGCAGTATTTATGGAGACCCCCACCGAGCTTTGGACTGATAGGAGAATCCATCATCATCATCGATCCTCAACCCAGGACACTGGAGTGTTTTACCGTTTCATAACCCACTTGTGTGCAATCCAAAACAAGTGTGACTGCCCGCGTTCAAGCAAACAGGAACCAGAAAAAAACACGAAAAAAGAACCAGAACGCGTATTTAATACAACCAGACAAGACAGGCGCAAATTTTCGGCCAACTGGCCTTTGTCAAGCGTAAGATCACAAACAAACAAAATTAGGAGAGAAAGACTTTTCTCACACTGGACAGAGCAGCAGGGAAGTTTCAGTCTTTCTCTCCTAATTTTTGCATGTGGTGTTTGTTTGTTTGTGATCTTACGCTTGACAAAGACCAGTTGACCGAAAATTTGTGCCTGTCTTGTCTTGTTGTATTAAATACGCGTTCTTATTATTTTTTCGTTTTTCTCGGCTCCATTTGTGTGTATGAATATTCATGGCGTTATACCATACAGAATTCAGCACACTATAAATATTCATGGCGTTATACCATACAGAATTCAGCACACTATAAATATTCATAGCGTTATACCACACAGAATTCAGCACACTATAAATATTCATAGCGTTATACCACACAGAATTCAGCACACTATAAATATTCATGGCGTTATACCATACAGAATTCAGCACACTATAAATATTCATAGCGTTATACCATACAGAATTCAGCACACTATAAATATTCATGGCGTTATACCACACAGAATTCAGCACACTATAAATATTCATGGCGTTATACCACACAGAATTCAGCACACTATAAATATTCATGGCGTTATACCATACAGAATTCAGCACACTATAAATATTCATAGCGTTATACCACACAGAATTCAGCACACTATAAATATTCATAGCGTTATACCATACAGAATTCAGCACACTATAAATATTCATGGCATTATACCACACAGAATTCAGCACACTATAAATATTCATGGCGTTATACCATACAGAATTCAGCACACTATAAATATTCATAGTGTTATACCGTACAGAATTCAGCACACTATAAATATTCATGGCGTTATACCATACAGAATTCAGCACACTATAAATATTCATGGCGTTATACCATACAGAATTCAGCACACTATAAATATTCATGGCGTTATATCATACAGAATTCAGCACACTATAAATATTCATGGCGTTATACCATACAGAATTCAGCACACTATAAATATTCATGGCGTTATACCATACAGAATTCAGCACACTATAAATATTCATGGCGTTATACCACACAGAATTCAGCACACTATAAATATTCAGGGCGTTATACCATACAGAATTCAGCACACTATAAATATTCAGGGCGTTATACCATACAGAATTCAGCACACTATAAATATTCATGGCGTTATACCATACAGAATTCAGCACACTATAAATATTCATGGCGTTATACCATACAGAATTCAGCACACTATAAATATTCATGGCGTTATACCATACAGAATTCAGCACACTATAAATATTCATGGCGTTATACCATACAGAATTCAGCACACTATAAATATTCATGGCGTTATACCATACAGAATTCAGCACACTATAAATATTCATGGCGTTATACC
>JAPXFY010000029.1:7764932-7774932 GCA_030674185.1 Monoplex corrugatus
ACCCCCTGAGGGGTCTCGGCCCTAAAGTCACTGCAGTCTGAGGGGGGCCACATCCAGGTTATGACTCCTGGATACCTTCTACTGTCTCATTTTTCCACCTGGGTTCCAACCCGTGCCTCCGTAGGATCCTAGGTGGTTGGGCGTCTCTGCTCTTGTCTCCCCCCCCCCCCCCTGTCCTCTCTTTTGTTTCACCTGGTTTCGGACTTGTGCCTCCGTGTTGGCGCGTCTCAAAGCCATGTCACTCTTGTGATTGATGTCTTAACCCTTTGACTCCCGCACCTTATCCACCAACTGCAAAAACTTAACCCTTTGATTCCCTCACCCGGGCGAGGGAGTCAAAGGGTTAGGTTTTTGTTTTGCAAGCGTGGTTGACAATGCAGGATGCTGGTGGACAGGATGCGGGAGTCAAAGAGTTAACTGCTTAACTATGGGACACCAGCAGCACATTTTGTGCCTTACAACGTTCACTTTTCCTCTTTATCAACCAGATGCAGCTGAAGCTCCTCAGCTGTCTGTGCCATTGTCTTTGGGGTTCTTATCCTCTCCTTACCAGAAATGGAGAGTAGTTTCATGAGGTCATAGGCATATGTGCCTGCCAACCCCTTGTTCTACCCTCTATGTCTAGGAAGGCCAGATTACTTCATTCTGCTGGCTAAACTGGCATGCTTTTCAGTCTTGTGGAAATGGGAAATGTACTATGGTTGATCTGTGTTTCTGTGTGCGTGCTTTTTGATAGAGCTATACAGCCGACAGAAAAAGTGGTGTATGTGTGTGTGTGTGTGTGTGTGTGTGTGTGTGTGTGGTGTGTGTGTGTGTGTGTGTGTGTGTGTGTGTGTGTGTGTGTATGTGTGTGTGTGTGTATATTTGTAAGCGTACATATGTCTACGTATGTGTGTGAAAGCGTGTATCACCAAAGCTTTTCAGCTGTATATGCATACAGTTTCACTTAGTTTTATGACATGAAAGGAATCTTCCAGTTTGTAAAAAAAAGTTTGTTTATAAAGGCAAAGAATAAAAAAAACAACTAATAAAAACAAACGCTCATGTCAACTGAAATAATCTCTAAATATAACACACCGAACAAAGATCTGAAATTTACAATGCACACTGAACTAAACACACACATTGACTTAATGTGCGTTATACCATTGCATACAGGGCAGCAACGGAGATCTGCCGCCCTTGTCTTGTCTGGATTAGCGTCTGTATGGTACTCCACGTGTGTTTCAGGGCCTCGATATTATCCTGCTTTCTTCAGATTATGTTTCACATCCATTCCCATCGTCTTTTCGTAATAATGTGTCCATGTTGTCTGGACTGTATCAGTAGTTTATACACATTTCTCCAGTACTCAAACCCTGATACCTTACTGCCCCAGACAGCTAGCGTGTGTATATTTTGTTTTCCAAGAGTTAAGCCTTAGTTTGTATAAACTAAGGCTTAACTCTTGGAAAACAAAATATACACAAAATGTCTGTATTTGTTCAAAAGCATTATCTGTCCACCATCTGCTCTGTGAAAGTCCTATCTTACTTACGACATACAGAAATAACTATCTCGATTTTTCATGTACTGACTCTAGAGGTATCATTTACAACAAAAATAATGATATTATTTCGGTTGTCCAGCCTATTCTCAGATCCCCTGTTGGCAGATTGTTATGAAGAGTTAAATTAATTGTTGTATGTTATCATTTGACACTGTTAATTCATTGCTCTGAATTATTAATTGTAATTGTTCCCCTTCTTACATTCAAACTTCTACTACCACTACTACTACTTTCCATGTCTCCTGAAACCAGCGGACATTGGCATGACTTACAGCACCTGTAACTTGTATGTTTGATCTGCGTGCATATACACTCCAAAGAGGGTGGTACCCACGGAGTTATTACTCTCTTTGTGCACACGAAGAGAGAACAGGCACAAACAGTCTGCACACATGTTTTGTTTTTAGGATCATTGCACTCAGGGAGGCTATCTTTGTGCTCACCATTTTTTTTTCGCCCCATTGTCTAGCCGCTTTAATGGCCACAGAGACTGGGGCAGTTTTCTTACAATGCCACGATGATGCTGTCGATGAGGATGATAATCATTATGCTTTCGAGTTCCAGCTGCGTGACAGGGCTGTACTCTACGCTTACTACACTGGCATCTACCAGGCCTGTGAGATACAGATACCTGCGATTCTGGTCAGAAGATTTGCGCAACACCCTCGAAACGCATCCGTGAAGTGGATGAGACTCGACAGTGTGGTCCCAGTCTTCCCAATGAGCCCATAGACGCCCAACTTTGGGTATGAGCCAGTTAGAGCAGAAAAATCCCACAATGATTTTGAAGGGACTGATGGGGATTCGAAACGACAACCTTCCAGTCGGTAGTCCGGCGACTGTTGTCTGCATATTAATTATGTTGACTGAGGAGACGGGGAGACCCTCCACTCTTCAATTCACCAGGTGGGAGGTACCCAAGACGGTGTGCACGCTTTGCTTTAAGTAGGACAGTTAGAAATATAGGGCATATAATACCTCACAGTTAAACTTCTGCTTGCCTGCATAGATAGGAATAACCGTGTCGCATGCACATGCTGTCTCCCTCTGGCTGTGTGTGTGTGTGTGTGTGTGTGTGTGTGTGTGTGTGTGTGTGTGTGTGTGTGTGTGTGTGTGTGTGTGTATGCGCACGCGCGCGTGCGTACGTGCGTGCGTGCATGTACGTATTTTTTGAGAAAATAGAGTTCAGCCGTGCAGGAGAATAAGCAGTGTTGTCTGCTATGAGGCGAAGTGAATGGTACACGCTAACAAAGATACGAACATGTATGAGGCCAGCTATTTATAACGCGTGCACACACTCTTCCCCACCCGCATCGTGTCACCTTCTCCGATTGTCTTGATTTTTGGCTGTACTGTGTACGTCTAGAGACAAGAGCCGGTGAAAGATCGATCTCAATGCAAGTAATGGAAGCAATGGCGGCCCTATTGGTTCTTTTGACAGAGCCGTGGGCTCACGATCTGATATCTCAAGTTCAGTCCCAGTCTGCAATATTAGAAACTGGCCAATTCACTGCCCATCTTAACCTTTGACTTCCGCACGCTATCCATCAACTGCAATAACTTAACCCTTTGATTCCCTCACCCTATCCACCAGCTTCCTGCAGGAAGCTGGTGGATAGGGTGAGGAAGTCAAAGGCTTAAGTTTTTGCTTTACTAGCATGGCTGACAATGCAGGAGGCTGGTGGACAGGGTGCGGGAGTCAAAGGGTTAATGTTTCCTTCATTCTGGTGGTGTCGCTTACTTTTTTTTTTATATAGGTTCCTTCCCCTCTCCCCCCCTCCAACATTTCAAGACCCTGACGGTGCATACGGTTTTGCGCAGGCTCAAGGAGTTTGCCAGATAATTACTTGCAGGTTTGGGTGGAGCGCGTATGGATTATCCGAGTGCGATGAATTGCTATTAACAAGCTCCAAACAAACTTTAACCCTTTGACTCCCGCACCCTGTCCACCAACATCCTGCATTGTGAATTATGCAAGCTAAGCAAAATATTTACCCTTTGACTCCCTCATCCTATCCACCAGCTTCCTCCTGCAGGAAGCTGGTGGATAAGCTGAGGGAGTCAAAGGGTTAAGTTTTTGCAGTTGGTGGATAGGGTGCGGGAGTCAAAGGGTTACGATCTGGAAAATCCAGTCTCCAGTCTTTTCCTCCCAGGCGGGAGGTATCGTGGTAGGATTGAACCAAGACCTTTCGATTGGAAGCTCCACGTCTAAGCCACTATAGCACCTGTCATCCTTTCAGCTTATTAACTGATCCGTTCCCAAGAGAGAGAGAGAGAGAGAGACAGAGACAGAGACAGAGACAGAGAGACAGAGACAGAGACAGAGAAAGAGAGGTGCGTGCGTGTGTGTGTAGGGGTGTGTGTGTGCGTGAATGTGTTAGTGTACTATCGCCCTTTACTTGTTTGTACGCATGAATTGTATCCTGCTCGACTGAAGAACTTGTGAGTGAGTCTGTTCGATCAGGGAGTACAGAGGCCAGCGTTGTGAGCAAAGAGTGGGCATAGTCTTGCATAAGTCCATGCGTGTATGGCACAGACATATTCTGTGTGGTGTATGGGCTGCGTGCAGATGACGTCACTCCAGTCCGGGAGGAGTTACCTTTTCTTCCCTACGGCTGGGCGAGGAACGAAAAACCAAAGCGAAAAAGAAAAAACACACACACACAAAAAGCGTGAGAAATACAATGCAACACTTTCAATAAAACTGATGATTAGTCTAACATACATAAAATGTAACACAGAGTATGCAGGGGAATGTGCCTAAATATTCGATTGAAGAGCAAACCCTTATTGATTTCTCGAATGCAAAAATATCGGATGCGTACACCGGCCTGCGCGGAGTGATTGTCATGGCCGCCTCAATGATACTCATGCCGAGTGAAGACAATCAGGCGACGACAAAATCGCACGACTGGAGTACTTCCCGCACAAACTAGCTGTTTAAAGACGTCACCTCTGTTCAGAGATTTCACTGTATTTACGCCTGTTTGATAGTTTTTGTTTTGCTTCGTTTTGTTTTGTTTTCCCCAAGGTTACCAAAAAGAAACTGAACGCGAGTTTTTCAGAAATCGGGCTTTCCCGAAGATAAAATTTAAAGTAGGACACCGACAAAGTCATATCGATGTGAACGCTCGCGCTAAAGCACGGCGCACGCCCAATGCATGCACAAGCGTGCGCACCAACACACACACACACACACACCGCACACACACACACACACACACACACACACACACACACACGCGCGCGCGCACACACACACACACACACACGCACGCACACACACACACACACACACACACACACACACACACACACACAGAGGCACACATACACACTAGTGCGTGCATGTGTAAGCCTGTATGACTTGGCTGAGCAGATAATGTACAGGCACTTGACTGACGGAACACTGTAAGCGTAATTTACCAACAGGAAGCAACTTACTGACTGGCAACTTACTGTTGGCCCATAGGTAATGTGTGCTCAGAGCGCCTTGCTGGTAACGCTGAGGTCATGAGTTTGAACCCCGTACGAGCCACATGTTCTCAATTTATTGAAGTTTTTGGTTCATGTATTTGTGCCTGAGGGCTAGCTGTCTTTGTTGATAGAATCACAGACATTTACACAGCCGTACCTGCATTCGTTTCCTCATGGAGTGGCTTAACCCATCACGGTTATTGTTAATGTTTTTGTTGTTTAAAGCCCTGCCGACTGCGTAGAGCAATATCAGGGCTATAACTAGTTCAAAACATACACAATGGTCCAACAGGGACAAAAAAGGAAAAGAAAATTAAGTACACATATCAGTGCATTCGCGCACATAATCTGAGGACATGCCCCTGGCGTTGACCACTCCGTCCAATTTATCGCACAGGGGATTTAAAGAACATACCTGAATACAAATTTAAACATAACTAAGGACACTAAAACATATAAAATGGGGCCTAAATTACCTCAATTTGCCTCTGCATATCTCATATCCCTAGATAAAAAAAAAGAATGCCACTTACCCACTAGATGGAGATGTCAATGTGGATCGAACCCAGTATCTTCGGACCAAAGTCCGAGGTTTACTCACTTTACTACTGTGATAGGTGCCCCCCATTCCTTTTCTCACACTGGACA
The DNA here is from genome assembly GCA_030674185.1 of Monoplex corrugatus. Taxonomy (NCBI): domain Eukaryota; kingdom Metazoa; phylum Mollusca; class Gastropoda; order Littorinimorpha; family Ranellidae; genus Monoplex; species Monoplex corrugatus. The sequence continues at coordinate 7,770,607 of JAPXFY010000029.1, forward strand.
GAGCAGCAGGGAAGTTTCAGTCTTTTTCTCCTAACTTTTGTATCTGGTGTTTGTTTGTTTGTAATCTTAGGCTTATAATAATAATAATTACAATATTTATATAGCGCAAAATCTTGATAAAATCAAATCTAAGCGCTGAAGCAGACACACACGCAAGCACGCACGCACGCACGCACGCACACACACGCACGCACACACTCACACACATACACACACACACACACGCATGGCTATAAATGGGGAGAAAGAATAAAAGCAATAGTCCAGTTGGCTGAACCTTTGTGCCTGTCTTGTCTTGTTGTATTAAATACGCGTTCGTATTTTTCTTTTGTGTGTTTTTTTTTTTTCTGGTTCCCTCATGCATACACGCATCTGAGAAAAAATTAGTACACAGAAATCGATTTTTTGAATTTCAAATATCAGCTGGAAAGAGAAATCAGGACTGATTTTAACGTTGTTGTCTAGTTGCTCTAGACACGTGCTTATTAATTTTACCTGGATTTTAAGCGACAAAAACTGAAGTCAATCCACCAGGCTGGTTACTTTCTTCTGGATAACATGACGAGATACTCTGGTTACTGTAGTGTAGTGGTTACCCACCGGTTACTGTAGTGTAGTGGTTACCCACCGGTTACTGTAGTATAGTGGTTACCCACCAGTTACTGTAGTGTAGTGGTTACCCACTGGTTACTGTAGTGTAGTGGTTACCCACCGGTTACTGTAGTGTAGTGGTTACCCACCAGTTACTGTAGTGTAGTGATTACCCACCGGTTACTGTAGTGTAGTGGTTACCCACCGGTTACTGTAGTGTACTGGTTACCCACCAGTTACTGTAGTGTACTGGTTACCCACCGGTTTATGTATGAAGTGGTTACCCACTGGTTACTGTAGTGTAGTGGTTACCCACTGGTTACTGTAGTGTAGTGGTTACCCACCGGTTACTGTAGTGTACTGGTTACCCACCAGTTACTGTAGTGTAGTGGTTACCCACCGGTTACTGGAGTGTAGTGGTTACTCACCGGTTACTGTATGAAGTGGTTACCCACCGGTTACTGTAGTGTAATAGTTACCCACCGGTTACTGTAGTGTATAGTGGTTACTCACCGGTTACTGTAGTGTAGTGGTTACCCACCAGTTACCATAGAGAAATAGTTACCCACCAGTCACCGTAGTGAAATAGTTACCTACCAGTTACCATAGAAAAATGGTTACCCACCAGTTACCGTAGTGAAATGGTTACCCACCAGTTACCATAGAAAAATGGTTACCCACCAGTTACCGTAGTGAAATGGTTACCCACCAGTTACCATAGAAAAATGGTTACCCACCAGTTACCGTAGTGAAATGGTTAACCACCAGTTACCGCAGTGAAATGGTTACCCACCAGTTACCGTAGTGAAATGGTTACCCATCATTTACCGTAGTGAAATAGTTACCCATCAATTACCGTAGTGAAATAGTTACCCACCAGTTATCGTAGTGAAATAGTCACCCACCAGTTATCGTAGTGAAATAGTCACCCACCAGTTATCGTAGTGAAATAGTCACCCACCAGTTATCGTAGTGAAATAGTCACCCACCAGTTATCGTAGTGAAATAGTCACCCACCAGTTATCGTAGTGAAATAGTTACCCACCAGTTATCGTAGTGAAACAAACTGTAGTGAAAAAGTTACCCACCAGTTACCGTAGTGAAATAGTTACCCACCAGTTATTGTAGTGAAATAGTCACCCACCATTACCGTAGTGAAATAATTACCCACCAGTTACCGTAGTGAAACAAACTGTAGTGAAATAGTTACTCATCAGTTATCGTAGTGAAATAGTTACCCACCAGTTATCGTAGTGAAATAGTTACTCATCAGTTATCGTAGTGAAATAAAATTATTACCCACCAGTTACCGTAGTGAAACAGACTGTAGTGAAATAGTTACCCATCAGTTACCGTAGTGAAATAGTTACCCATCAGTTACCGTAGTGAAATAGTTACTCATCAGTTACCGTAGTGAAATAGTTACCCATCAGTTACCGTAGTGAAATAGTTACTCATCAGTTACCGTAGTGAAATAGTTACTCATCAGTTACCGTAGTGAAATAGTTACTCATCAGTTACCGTAGTGAAATAGTTACTCATCAGTTACCGTAGTGAAATAGTTACTCATCAGTTACCGTAGTGAAATAGTTACTCATCAGTTACCGTAGTGAAATAGTTACTCATCAGTTACCGTAGTGAAATAGTTACCCACCAGTTATTGTAGTGAAATAGTCACCCACCATTACCGTAGTGAAATAATTACCCACCAGTTACCGTAGTGAAACAAACTGTAGTGAAATAGTTACTCATCAGTTACCGTAGTGAAATAGTTACCCACCAGTTATTGTAGTGAAATAGTCACCCACCATTACCGTAGTGAAATAATTACCCACCAGTTACCGTAGTGAAACAGACTGTAGTGAAATAGTTACTCATCAGTTACCGTAGTGAAATAGTTACCCATCAGTTACCGTAGTGAAATAGTTACCCACCAGTTATTGTAGTGAAATAGTTACCTACCAGTTATCGTAGTGAAATAGTTACCCACCAGTTATCGTAGTGAAATAGTTACCCATCAATTACCGTAGTGAAATAGTTACCCACCAGTTACCGTAGTGAAATAGCTACCTACCAGTTATCGTAGTGAAATAGTTACCCATCAATTACCGTAGTGAAATAGTTACCCACCAGTTATCGTAGTGACATAGCTACCTACCAGTTACCGTAGTGAAATAGCTACCTACCAGTTACCATAGTGAAATTGCTACCTACCAGTTACCGTAGTGGAATAGCTACCTACCAGTTACCGTAGTGAAATAGCTACCTACCAGTTACCGTAGTGAAATAGCTACCTACCAGTTACCGTAGTGAAATAGCTACCTACCAGTTACCGTAACGAAATGGTTGCCCAACGGACTGCTGACTGGGATTTTTCTGAGCAAGTCTTTTTCTCCTCATTTTTGTATTTGGTGTTTGTTTGTTTGTGATCTTACTTCTATCAAATGCCAGTTGGCCGAAAATTTGCGCCTGTCTTGTCTTCATGTATTAAATACGCGGTCTTATTCTTTTTTCGTGTTTTTTTTTCTGGCTCCTTTCAACACTGCAAGTGTTTGCATTTCTCAGGCCTGCTTGATTCGTTCTACTTCATATTCATTCAGGAAGGATTGAACCCAGGAACTTCTGATTAGAAGACCGATGTTTATCCACTTGATTGGCGCGCCTGTAATCGTGATGCGACCTGTTATCGATCGGCTGGCTATATCTGACACTTTCCCACAGTAACTCATGATAATTCATCGACAATAACTTATCTTCGCCAGCGACATAGTGTGTGTGTGTGTGTGTGTGTGTGTGTGTGTGTGTGTGTGTGTGTGTGTGTGTGTGTGTGGTGTGTGTGTGTGTGTGTGTGTGTGTGTGTGTGTGTGTGTGGTGTGTGTGGTGTGTGTGTGTGTGTGTGTGTGTGTGCGTGTGCGTGTGTGGTGTGTGTGTGTGTGTGTGTGTGTGTGGTGTGTGTGTGTATGTGCGTGTGTTCACGCGAGCGCGTACCAGTGTGCAGTGTGCACTCGTGTACCTGTGTGTAAAAGATAGGGGGGGGGGGGGAGAGGGGAAGGGGCAGCGTAGGTTACAACAAGGAAAGAAACAGACTGGGAGTTTCGTCCACGAATCGAAACGGCACGTAGATATATAAGTAAGCGTTATTCAGTAAGTGCTTTGCCGTGATCATTCATCACAAGACTGACGAGCATTGTGAGCAAATGGCCATGTCTTGGCAAGTCTTCCCGTCAACTGCGTTAAAGGTAAACCCGTCATTTTGCTTTGTGTCTTAAACGAAGAAAAACAGGTTGGACTATACTTAGAATTTACTGTATCACTTACGTGGTCTAGTCATTTTCTTTTAAACGAAAACAAACAAGTTGGACTGTACAAGTTAGAATATGATCAAAATTTACTACCTTGTTTAGGTAAAACCAGGTAGACCCAGGGAGAAAATATTGGACGGACTTGCATGGTGGCTGAGGATAGAGAGGGGTGGAAGATGTGCTTGCGGCAACAAGGGATATGATACATATGGAGGGCCATTATCGCCAACGCCATGCGGCAGGGCACATGATGATGATGATGATGATGATGATGTTTAGATTACCTAGTCATTTTTTAAACGAAGATGAACAAGTTGGACTATGGTTAGAATTTACTATATATCTTGTTTGTAATCACACAGGTAGAGTCTCTTTGTCTGGAGATGTGGCTAAAGCAGTGAAATGCATGCCCTGCAGGTGACAGGTGACAGTA
>JAPXFY010000029.1:7779932-7790368 GCA_030674185.1 Monoplex corrugatus
TGTTCATTCTAATTTGCTGAAGAGACTAGACGTTACAGTTTGATTTCAGGACATCGCTCTTACCCTAAAGTGGTTTGTCTCTTATGTCAGTGAGCTCTCAGTCTGTTATTGTAAATGGCAGTCTGTCTACTCCTTGTCCTCCTGTATAGGGTGTACCACAAGGTTGTGCTTCGGGGTCTGTCTTGTTCTCGATGTATTCACAGCCCCTGACGGATGTACATGTAATTGCTCTACATGATTGTGATTTACAAAATATGTGGATAACACAAAACTATCCACTCCTCTTCATCAGATAAATTCTCCTCTCTTCAAAGCAGCGTTCAGACATGTGTTGATGAGGTGCTGTCTTGGGTGAACGGCAACAAACTAAATATGAACACAGACAATACAGATGGTGATGCCGGTCAGCAGTATTTCTCAGCTTTGATCAGTAGTTAATGATGTGCAAATACTGATGATACTGATATTTCATTTCAAAACTCTATCTAAGCAAATGCCATAGTTCGTATCTGGAGCTTAGAAGGATCGCTTCTATCAGACCATATCTGTCCAAAACAGCACGTAAACGACTTGTCTCTGCTGCAATAACCTCCAGGTTAGACTACTGTCATTCTGGGCTAGTTGGCTTGCCCGCAGAACAAATTTCTCAACTACAAGGGGGTTCAGAATAATGCAACATGTCTAATTATGATGAAAAGAAGGAATGATCATGTAACACCCTTACTCAAAGAACTACACTGGTTAACAATGGAATCTCGCAGGCAGTGTAAAATTGCAAGCCTTGCATAACGCTATGTTGATAGACATTTATCACCGTATCATTCAGATCACCTCTTCACGTGTCAAATATCACGCACCGTGCGATCCTTCAAACAATTACTTCAGAAGATGCAAAATGCCATCTTAAATCCGCCGGCGAGCGTGCTTTTGCTTTCGTCACGCCATCTGTTAAGAACAAACTGCCAGTTGACCTGAAGGATCTGCCCATCCTTTTGCTCTTCAAGCCATAGTTAATTAAGAACTTACCTGTTCATCCGTGCCTTAGTTACAGTGTTGATTTTTTGCTCATCTATCAATGTGCACTTCCGCTTCTAGTTCCGATCATAAGGCATCGTGTAAATGTATGTATGTATGTATGTACATTGTATGTATGTATGTATGTATGTATGTATGTATGTATGTATGTATGTACGTACGTACGTACGTACGTATGTATGTATGTATGTATGTATGTATGTATGTATGTATGTATGTATGTATGTATGTATTTTTGTATGTATGTATGTATGTATGTATGTATGTATGTATGTATGTATGTATACTTTTATGGCCATAACTGTTATCATGTGAATGTACAGTTAGACGTTTTTAATATGTATTCATCTGTGCATTTTTATTGATGCTGTAACTGAATGTGTATATGTAGTTTTTAGATAGTACGTATTACACTTTGTCTTGTAAAATATGTAATTCGCAGTGAGTCCAAATAAATTTCAAGACTCGCGCTAAATATTAAATTTTTTTTATCATATCATGATCATTATTTAAATGAAACTTATATCACATTATATTTTTGAGTAAAAAGGGAGATCATTAGAATGTTTACGTGAAATCAGCCGCTTTCGTGTCGTGCAGCGCTCATGGCAGTCCATGTTCTTTACTTAAATCTGTCAGCAATAAGCAACCCGATGTCACTCCAACTCCTGTCTGCTCGCTGGGGATCTTTCTGAATGATTTATTGCCAGATGGTCTCGGGCCTGCCTCTCTTTCGCTTCCTCTCAGGAGTCCGCCACAGCACTTAGTGGGCGGGTCTTGTAGAAGAGAACCATATGACCAAGCAATTTCAGGTGCCATTTTCTGATCTCACCTAACACTGGAGATTGATTGGACTGTTGGTTATGAAGTCACTCCATTTGATGCCTAAAATTGTTCTTAAGCATTCTGGATTGAAGGCATCAAATTTTGTCTCCTCGCTGGATTTCAAACGCAAAATTTTGCAGCCTTAAAGCAAGGTGGACAGGACCATGGAGCTGTGGAATCAAACCTTGGTTTTAAAGAGAACTTCTTGCTCGCCCAGATCTTGGTCAGTTGCATGGAGGCTTCTGATGCTTTGCCAATTCTGCAATTGATTTCTTGGTTGTTGATTGACATATCGAGACAGATAAAGTTACCAACAATTTCTATTATTAATTGTCAAAACATTAGTTAGTGTTTTGTGGTCGCCAGTTAGCATGTTCGTTTGTTTGCCGCTGAACGCTAAACCCAATTCTCTAGCACTTTCATCAATGGCGCCTACAAGCTCTTGGATATTCTGAGTGTTCTATGAAAAGGCTGCTAGGTATCAGCAAAATCAAGATCAAACAGTTTCTTCCTTCAAGCCAGCTGACGCCATGATTTCTATTTGCTTTCTTGAGAACCCAGGCGATAGCAAAAGGGAAACAGGACAGGGTAGAGAATGCAGCCTTGGCGAACGCCAGTGAGAACCTGAAATCAGTCGCTGTAGTCATTCTCTGTGCGTACGCAACAGCAAGAATTGCTATGGATGTTTTCTGTTGATTTGAACACAATATTTCTTGGATGCTAAAAAGAGACTAGCATTCTCCACAACGGAAATCTATGGATACTGTCAAACGCCTTGCTGAAGTCTACGAAACTCGCCGCTAAGGGCGCCTGAAATTTCTAGCTTTTCTCTATGATGTTTCAGAGTGTAAAGCTTTGATTTGCACAGGATGGGTTTTATCTGAAACCTGCTTGTTCCTCACGCAGCACACCGTCGATTACACATCCAATCTATTTCAAGATAATCCCACAATATACTTTTCCGGGTAATTAAAGCTAAGGTCACTCATCTCCAACAATCACATTCAGCAGGGTTTCCTTTCTTTCCAATACACAAACAGTACCGTCTTTCCGGTTGTCTGAGATCATAGCAGATCACTCGTTCTCATTGAAAATATGAAGCATCTAAGAGACACCGTTCTCCCCACCAGCTTTCGGTGATTCAGCACCAAAAGAGACTTCAACACCTTTATGGCTGTTTTCATTTCTTATTCAGTGAAACCATCTGATCTTCAGGCTGGAAAATAGTTGTAGCTTCAGGCTTGCTAAGTTTTTCATGAATTGACAATATTAGAATGGTTTGACCCTTTTCCACTCTTGCTTTCAGTTTGTTTCGTTGGTTTCAGGTGCTGATCCTACTGGGTTCTACAGGATCCTTCACAAATGCCGGAAATACCATAGATGGTAACTTGTAAAGCACTGTGTCTGTCACCATTTTTGTCCGTCTCCTTCCTGGAGGGAGTATCAGTGGAAGGGTTGGTAGACGATAATAATCAAACAATCAAAACATACATTCATGCACATGCACATACACACACTTACGCTCACACACACACACACACATACACTCACTCATTCACACACACACACACACACACACACACACACACACACACACACACACACACACACATACACACACATATACACACACACATACACCCACACACACACACACATATACACATGTATACCCATACACCACACACACACTCATACACACACACACTCACACACACACACACATACACACACACACACATACATACACACACAGAGACACACACTACATACATACACCCACAGATACATACTAACACACACACACAGACACACACACACACACACAAACTCACAGACATGCACACACACACACACAAGCATGCACACACACACACACGCACACACGAGAGAGAGCGCGCGCGCGCACACACACACACACACACACACACACACACACACACACACACACACACACACACACACACACACACACACACCCGTCTAAAAGCACGTATGTGAATAGACGTTAAAAGAAATAACGAACGAACGAACACACACACACACACACAAACAAACAAACTCACAGAAACGCAACATGACGCAACAGATTGATTGATATGAATCCGTTTTACGTGCCACCCCCACCCCCCCACCACCAGTGACTCTTCATGGAGTTAAGGAAGAAGAAGAAAAAAATTCAGTAAAAAATTACTCAACACCCGTTCATATTAGTATGATATCGACTTAAAGGATAAAACGAAACAAACATAATACACAAAGACAAATAGGTAGAAAACACGAGACAATTACAAGTAAATAAAAAACAAAAAAAACCATGAACCCAAGCATACATATATTGCAAATTCAGCATCAACAACACCTTAACACTATTACCATCATCAGCAACAATCACGAATGGAGAAGTGTGGACTTAAAGTGACAGGGTAGGAATTGAAGAGAATAACTGAAAAGGAGGGAATAATAGGAGGAGCAAGAGATGGTGATGGTAAAGGAAGAGAGACAGTTTTAGTTGTGTAAAATATAGCATTAACAACAACAACAACAAAAACAATATACACCAGTAGCGGCAAGAATACTAATACCGTTAATATCATTACTACCAGCGCTATGCTAGAACTAGTACTACTATTAATTATAATAAAGAAAACAATAGCAAAGACACCAATAATGATAACGATTCGGTAATATTTCGTGTCTTGTTATGACGTAAATTTGATTGATTTTGGATGAGCACATAGATACGGAAACCAATGAATCTTATCAGATTTGTGGATGAGGTAGGACAGGTAGTTTTTCACAAAGGTTTTCGTTGTCACGTGTGTTTTGAGGGAGGCTGAGAGTGGGCTCCAAAGAAGATGATTAAAGATTACATTTCAATGGATCACATCTTGGAGTTGATAAGCTGGTGTTTTGTATATTTCGTGAGTCATTCATGGGTACTATCTGTATTAAACATAATGAGTAATGCACCATGTTCCGTCATTAATTTGTACATGAGTCGTCCTGTGTTATATTCTACACTCTGACAATCAACTGTCAGATACTGATTTTTATATGGACTGAGCTGGATAGACTTGAGTTTTTTTTTCTATTTTTTGCATTGCTCGTTTGTGGACATTCACAAGGAGCTTGAAAGAACTGATACTAACAGACGCTCACAAAGTTGATGTACATGTCTACTCTGACAAGGACTGAACACGTACTTATAAAAGTAATTTTCTTGAACTAATTCCAGAACATATTCACTATTTCTGAGCTGAAAGACGTTAATACAGATTTCTTGTTTTGCTTGGGGTGGCAGAGTAGTGGCCGCCAGGATATATAGTTATCAGTTGTCACTGCTACATTCTATCTTTATCAACTTCTTCTATAATAGGTTAATCGTTTGTGTGGATGGTTGCGATTCTTACCGAACGATTTTGCTGTTTTTGTCCATTTGACATCAGCATACATGTTTTTGGAAAATGACGTGGTTTATGGCTTTGTTCTATCCCTTTCACAAGTGCAAAAATGTTATCTTGGATATCACATAGGTGACCTCCCACTACGAAATCAGTCTTAACTCGCAGTCAGTCCAACAGCACCAGGAGCTGAAAAGGTGACTGAGGGTCAATCTGGGGTGTTTTGACTCTTTCTCAAAATTGATTTCTGTAGACTATAATCTATCCCCCACAGAATTTTTTCCTCGAAAAATTATTATTATTCAATTTAAAATGGTGTTTCAATGCACTGATCGCAGCAGAAAGAACGCAATTTCCTTCCAAAAGTACCTATTTTTGTCTCTCATTATAAACCGTAACCTGTGCAGTACCCGCACATGTTATATACTGACGGAAAACACTTTGGTGCACCTTTCAGATAATGACAGCGAAAATTAGAAACAAACTAGGTCAAAGCCACCAAATAAACAAATTTAAGAAAAATGTGTAAGAGAGCACACAAAAACTTTAGAGGCCGTTTTCTCAAAATGGCCGTCATACAACTTAATGACTTTAAATATACACAACTTCTACATTTTTTTGAGTGCAAGCTTTATTCAAGTACCAAAATAATCAGCAGAATGTACACTTTTCAGTGATATGTATATCTCAAATGCCCAAAATGCTAGTTAAGACTGATTTCGTGGTAGGAGATCACATATGGTTTTGTTCTATCCCTTTCATGAGTGCAAAACTGTTTCTGGAATATCACGTATGGTTTTGTTCTGTTCCTTTTACGAGCACAAAAACCAGATCAACTCATGCGAAAATCAGCTGCAGCTCTCAAGATGTTATAACGTATGTAATATTCCCAAATGTATTTCATTATTTTAATACCCATCATCTCCTTTGATTTATTGTGAGGTTGCTAGATTATATGATGATAACAGATGAGAGCCCAGATGTTCGTTACCAGTTGGTCGTTGAACATGCAAGTTTACAAGAGGGCTGCTGATGGAGAGCTGAATTTTACTACAATAACTATAGTCCAGTTTTGTTTTAGTGATTGTTACAAGGGAAAACAGTAGTATTCAGAACTCATAAGTTAGTGTACACCCCAAGAACTTGCCAACGCGCTGGGTTTATGCGAAAATTTATGGCATTCGCCACTAGTATTTTGATCATTTTCCATCATGTAACATCTGTGTTGTAAGTGCATATTGACTTTTTAGGCAGAATGACATCATTTTGAAAAGAACAATATTGAGAAATTGAAATTGGTGCATTGTGTCTGGTATGTTTATTATTATTATTATTATGAACATTTAGTACGCCTAATCAAATTAATGCCCTAGGCGTTTACAATGGCAAAACATATAACCAGAATCACAAGCACACACACACACGCCCACAGAAGCACCCACACACACACAAACACACACACACACACACAAACACACACACAGCATGACATGCAAATACAATGACACATTGACACTAAGACACTATAATGTCACCATTACATTACATGGGGGGAAGGGGGCAGAGATTACCAGTTTTGGGAAACAGGTGAGTTTTGAGGGAGCGTTTGAATGTGGACAGAGAGGGTGAGTATCTAAGAGAGCGAGGTAACTGATTCCAGATGGTTGGAGCTTGATAGGAAAAAGAACGCTGCCCAAACCTTTTAGTGCGGACTATGGGAATACTATAGAGACGGGTATCAGATGAGGACCGCAAAGCTCGAGATGGCGTGTAGAGATGTAACAGATGGGTGAGATACTCAGGACAGGAAGACTCAATAGATTTGAAGCAGAGGCAGGCAATCTTGTAGGATATTCTTTGCTGAACAGGGAGCCAGTGGAGAGAACAGAGCAATGGCGTAACATGGTTAAATTTTGAAGAGCGGAAGATGAGACGGGCAGCATGATTTTGAACTTTCTGAAGTTTGTTAATGAGATGAGAGGGGGAACCAGAAAAAAGAGCATTACAGTAATCGAGACGGGATAGAACAAATGCACAGACAAGAGCCTTTGTCGTGTCTTCTGAGAGGAGGTGACGGATAGAAGCAATTCGGCGGAGTTCAAGAAAACAAGTCCGACAGACGTTGCTCACATGCTGGTGGAAGGACAGGGTTTGATCAAGAGTTACACCAAGGTTACGGGCAAAATGGGAGAGAGGGATAGATGAGTCAACAAGTTTGACAGAGGTTGGAAGAGAGGGGTGATTTTGGAGTTTGGGTGGGGTGATCAAGATCAATTCGGATTTCTCTTCATTTAATTTCAGTTTGTTTTCAGTCATCCAATCCTTCAGGTCAGCTACACAAGATTGGGTTTTCTGGATCATGATGGGAAGGTCAGGGAGAGGCCCAGAGACATACAGCTGATTGTCATCCGAGAAAGAATGATGCTGAAGCAGGTGTTCTTGGACAATAGAGGAGACAGGGTAGGTGTAGAGAATGAAAAGTAGGGGGCCCAGAACAGATCCTTGTGGCACTCCGTAAGTCAGACAGGAAGGATTAGAAGAAAGACCATTGACAGAAACTACTTGCAGACGATTGGTGATGTAAGAATGAAACCAGTTCAAGACAGTATCATGGAGCCCAAAAGAGTGATGTAGACGGGAGAGAAGGATAGAGTGGTCAATAGTGTCAAAGGCAGCAGATAGGTCCAAGAGAGTCAAAAGTGATACGTTGTTAGAGTCGAGAGTAGTCAGTAAGTCGTTGCAGATTTTGAGAAGAGCAGTTTCGGTACTATGTCCAGAACGGTAAGCAGACTGAAGGGAATAGACAAGGTTATTGGAATGAAGGTGGTTTAACAGCTGGTCAAGAACAACTTTCTCTAAGACCTTGGAAAGAAAAGGAAGATTTGACACAGGTCTATAGTTTTTCAAATTCTCAGGGTCAAGAGTCGTCTTTTTTAGAAGAGGTCTTACAATTGCTGACTTGAAAGAAGAAGGAAAGGAGCCAGTTGAGAGGGAATGGTTAATGATATTGGTGATGTGAGGGAGAAGAGTATCGAGACAATGGGTGAGAAAAGAAGCTGGCAATGGGTCGAGTTCACAGGTTTTAATGCCAGATTTCATGATGATTTTCTTAACAAAGTCCTCAGAAACGGGTTGGAAGAAAGTAAGGGGAATTCCAGAGAAAGGGGGTTCAGGAAATGTAGCATGAGTGTTCGTCGTGGAATCGAGAGAAAGCCTGAGGTTAGCAATCTTGTTGAAAAAATAGTCAGAGAAAGCCTGTGGAAGATCAGAAGGTGGCAGGTGAGATGGAAGAGGAGAAGAGCCAGTTTTGCCAAGAAGAGTATTAGTTATATTATACAGTTGTTTGGAAGTGGAACAGGCAAGAATTTTAGCATTGTAATAGGCTGATTTAGAGGCATCTACGAGGCTATTAACAATTTTGTTTGGGTTTATGTTTGGCTGGATTAGACTCAGCCAGCAGTTGCATGCATTTTGCTGTCTTTTTGTAGAAGTTAAGGACTAGACTAGTGAATGACCATTGTATCTAGTTACGGGTCGCCTATATTTTGCAGGAAGAGTGTTTGTGAAAGTACTGTTCAGTCAAGTTGAAGTCACTTTTTGTTGTTTCTATGGTAGGACTGGGACTTTAATAGATTTATTTGCTGCTAGAGAGATGATCAATCTGAAAATGGATATTGAAGATGGAGAGTGATATTAAATTGAAGCATGCAGCTGTAGGTTAAGTGTGATTTCAAACTCACAATGGCAGTGGGCCACATATTTCAGTAGACATGACACCAGTGGAAGGGTTGTTTGGTCAAATTGATGGCATTAATAGTTTCCCCCAGGGGAACGGCCAGGAAGTTGCATTACATGAAATGACTGATGGGGTGAATCTTTACATTAAAATGTATCTATTAATTCAATGACAACACAGCAACACAGCAAACCTCAAGATTTCGCTGATGTATACAGTATATGTATAGAGTTTGACAATTGCTATAATTATATTGGATCCTTTTCATCATCATTATCAAACGCCCTGCCACATGGCGTTGGCGATCATGGCCCTCCATATGCATCTATCCCTTGCTGCCATGAGCACGTCTTCCACCCTCTCTGTCCTCAGCCACTCTGCAAGTCCGTCCAATATTTTTGCCTGGGTCTTCCTGTGCTCTCTTGCCCTCCAGCTTTCCTGTTGTGACCTGGATCCTTTTACCAACTGTTTACTAAATATCAATGGCGTGTAGGCGACCAACATAATCATGGTGTTGGCACACTGAGAAATTTCAAATGCTATAGCGACACCTTGAGAGAACTGAAACAATAAAAAAGTAAACAAAATAATACAAACAACATTCTTAAATTTTTTACTGTTACGTTTTTTTTTTCTAGAGTGATAAAATTTTTGGGTCTGGTAAACAGGAAGCACAAATACCACGTGCAACGCCCCAACAGTCAAAAAAGGTGCTGAAGGTCACGTGATATGTCACTTTCCTGTTGATCTCAGTACAGTGGCACCTCCAGTAACCGTCAGCGTGGAGTTATATCCCCTCAAGGACAGTGAGTGAACTGGGTGTGTGTGTGTGTGTGTGTGTGTGTGTGTGTGTGTGTGTGTGTGTGTGTGTGTGTGTGTGTGTGTAGGTGTGTGCGTAGGGGTGTGTGTAGATGTATGTGTGCTTATATATATATATATATATATGTGTGTGTGTGTGTGTGTGTGTGTGTGTGTTTAAAAGAGAGTGTGTGTCGTGAACTGAACTAAAACAAAACTGAAGTGGTCTGATTGTGAATTTGATTTGAACTGATAATGATCAAACAACTTGATTCAAAAGCCAAATAGTTTTTCAGTTCACTAGAACTGAAATTGATTGAAACTTTAACGTAACAGAGACAGTTTTGAATTAGGCTTTCTTTGGATTTGTATCAATGTAGTTTGATTTGAGTCACTTTGATGTACAAATTTGATTTGAATTGACACTAATGTTGATTTGACCTGATCTGACCTGAGCTCATGTTTTCTCAATTTTTTAAATCCAGTATAGAAATGAAGTGAAATTGAATCATGATTTTAGTATACATGTAAACTCTGAATATGGTTTGTCTTTTTGTTCTTCAGAGCAGCAAGTGTTCATTTTGGAATGTCATTCAATGGAAGGCACTGAAGTAATCTGCAACACAGAAAGAAAAGGG
>JAPXFY010000029.1:7790468-7797968 GCA_030674185.1 Monoplex corrugatus
ATTGTATTACATCATGTTGTCCTGTGCTGTGTTTATTGTATTACATCATGTTGTCCTCGTGCTGTGTTTATTGTATTACATCATGTTGTCCTGTGCTGTGCTGTTTATTGTATTACATTGTCCTGTCCTTGTGTGTTTTATTGTATTCATCATGTGTCCTGTGCTGTGTTTATTGTATTACATCATGTTGTCCTGTGCTGTGTTTATTGTATTACATCATTTTTCTGTGCCTGTGCTGTGTTTTATTGTATTACATCAGTTGTCCTGTCCTGTGTTTTATGTATTACATCATGTTGTCCTGTGCTGTGTTTATTGTATTACATCATGTTGTCCTGTGCTGTGTTTATTGTATTACATCATGTCTGTCCTGTGCTGTGTTTATTGTATTACATCATGTGTCCTGTGCTGTGTTTATTGTATTACATCATGTTGTCCTGTGCTGTGTTTATTGTATTACATCATGTTGTCCTGTGTGCTGTGTTTATTGTATTACATCATGTTGTCCTGTGCTGTGTTTATTGTATTACATCACGCTGTCCTGTGCTGTGTTTATTGTATTACATCATGTTGTCCTGTGCTGTGTTTATTGTATTACATCATGTTGTCCTGTGCTGTGTTTATTGTATTACATCATGTTGTCCTGTGCTGTGTTTTATTGTATTACATCAGTGTTGTCCTGTGCTGGTTTTATTGTATTACATCATTGTTGTCCTGTGCTGTGTTTATTGTATTACATCATGTGTCCTGTGCTGTGTTTATTGTATTACATCAGCTGTCCTGTGCTGTGTTTATTGTATTACATCATGTTGTCCTGTCGGGTGTTTATTGTATTACATCATGTTGTCCTGTCCTGTGTGTGTTTATTGTATTACATCATGTTGTCCTGTCCTGGTGTGTTATTGTATTACATCATGTTGTCCTGTCCTGTGTTGTTTATTGTATTACATCATGTTGTCCTGTCCTGTGCTGTGTTTATTGTATTACATCATGTTGTCCTGTCCTTGCTGTGTTTATTGTATTACATCATGTTGTCCTGTCCTGTGCTGTGTTTATTGTATTACATCATGTTGTCCTGTTCTGTGTTTATGTATTACATCATGTTGTCCTGTCCTGGTGTGTTTATTGTATTACATCATGTGTCCTGTTGTCCTGTGTTTATTGTATTACATCATGTCTGTCCTGTGCTGTTGTTTATTGTATTACATCATGTTGTCCTGTCCTGTGCTGTGTTATTGTATTACATCAGCTGTCCTGTCCTGTGTGTTATTGTATTACATCATGTTGTCCTGTCCTGTGCTGTGTTTATTGTATTACATCAGTGTCCTGTCCTGTGCTGTGTTTATTGTATTACATCAGTGTCTGTCCTGTCACATGCTGCTGTGTGTTTATTGTATTACATCATGTGTCCTGTCCTGTGCTGTGTTTATTGTATTACATCATGTTGTCCTTCCTGTGCTGTGTTTATTGTATTACATCATGTTGTCCTGTCCTGTGCTGTGTTTATTGTATTACATCACGCTGTCCTGTCCTGTGATGTGTTTATTGTATTACATCATGTTGTCCTGTCCTGTGATGTGTTTATTGTATTAAAACACTCTGTCCTGTCCTGTGATGTGTTTATTGTATTACATCATGTTGTACTGTCCTGTGATGTCTTTATTATATTACATCACGCTGTCCTGTCCTGTGATGTGTTTATTGTATTACATCATGTTTCCTGTCCTGTGCTGTGTTTATTGTATTACATCATGTTGTCCTGTCCTGTGATGTGTTTATTGTATTACATCACGTTGTCCTGTCCTGTGGTGTGTTTATTGTATTACATCATGTTGTCCTGTCCTGTGCTGTGTTTATTGTATTATATTATGTTGTCCTGTCCTATGGTGTGTTTATTGTATTACATCATGTTGTCCTGTCCTGTGGTGTGTTTATTGTATTACATCATGTTGTCCTGTCCTGTGTGTGTTTATTGTATTACATCATGTTGTACTGTGCTGTGTGTGTTTATTGTATTACATTATGTTGTCCTGTGCTGTGTTTATTGTATTACATCATGTTGTCCTGTCCTGTGGTGTGTTTATTGTATTACATCATGTTGTCCTGTCCTGTGGTGTGTTTATTGTATTACATCATGTTGTCCTGTCCTGTGCTGTGTTTATTGTATTACATCATGTTGTCCTGTGCTGTGTTTATTGTATTACATTATGTTGTCCTGTCCTGTGGTGTGTTTATTGTATTACATCATGTTGTCCTGTCCTGTGGTGTGATTATTGTATTACATCATGTTGTCCTGTCCTGTGATGTGTTTATTGTATTACATTATGTTGTCCTGTCCTGTGCTGTGTTTATTGTATTACATCATGTTGTCCTGTCCTGTGGTGTGTTTATTGTTTTACATCATGTTGTCCTGTCCTGTGGTGTGTTTATTGTATTACATTATGTTGTCCTGTGCTGTGCTGTGTTTATTGTATTACATCATGTTGTCCTGTCCTGTGCTGTGTTTATTGTATTACATCATGTTGTACTGTGCTGTGTTTATTGTATTACATCATGTTGTCCTGTGCTGTGCTGTGTTAATTGTATTGCATCATGTCCTGTGCTGTGTTTATTGTATTACATCATGTTGTCCTGTGCTGTGCTGTGTTTATTGTATTGCATTTTGTCCTGTGCTGTGTTTATTGTATTTCATCATGTTGTCCTGTGCTGTATTTATTGTATTGCATCATGTTGTCCTGTGCTGTGCTGTGTTTATTGTATTGCATCATGTTGTACTGTCCTGTGCTGTGTTTATTGTATTGCATCATGTTGTCCTGTCCTGTGCTGTTTTTTGTATTGCATCATGTTGTCCTGTGCTGTGCTGTGTTTATTGTATTGCATCATGTTGTCCTGTGCTGTGCTGTGTTTATTGTATTGCATCATGTTGTCCTGTCCTGTGCTGTGTTTATTGTATTACATCATGTCGTCCTGTGCTGTGCTGTGTTTATTGTATTACATCATGTTGTCCTGTGCTGTCCTGTGCTCTGCTGTGTTTATTGTATTACATCATGTTGTCCTGTGCTGTGTTTATTGTATTGCATGATGTTGTCCTGTGCTGTGCTGTGTTTTTGTATTACATCATGTCGTCCTGTGCTGTGTTTATTGTATTGCATCATGTTGTCCTGTGCTGTGCTGTGCTGTGTTTATTGTATTACATCATGTTGTCCTGTGCTGTGCTGTGTTTATTGTATTACATCATGTCGTCCTGTCCTGTGTTTATTGTATTACATCATGTTGTCCTGTGCTGTGCTGTGTTTATTGTATTACATCATGTCGTCCTGTGCTGTGCTGTGTTTATTGTATTACATCATGTTGTCCTGTGCTGTCCTGTGCTGTGCTGTGTTTTATTGTATTACATCATGTCGTCCTGTGCTGGTTTATTATATTGCATCATGTTGCACTGTGGTGTTTTGTATTGTGGTTTGTTGAGTTGTGTTGTGGTGCGTCATGTTGTGTTAAAATGCGTCATGCTGTGTTGTGTCATTTTCTGTTGTGTTTTGTATCCAATCATACTGTGTTGTATTGTGCTACATTTTGTCATGTATTTGGAGTAGGTTTGAGGGCATTTCTATTCACAACACAGTTTACCAGCAAACTAGAAATGATTGACCCAGTGAAGCAAAAAAGTAAATAATACACCAAGGTTAAAAGACAAAACAAAACAAAACAAACAGACAAAATCCCAACAACAACGGGAATGGGGGGAGGCTTGGGAGGTGATGATTGCTGACACAGAGTGGCCAGGTTTTCATATTGTGGAAGACTGGCGATAAAAGGGTCATGGTCACATGAGTCACAGAAGCTGGCACTGACAGACACAACACAGTCAGTCTGAAGAACTTCAAAGAAACACAAGTAAAATTTCCTCCAAAGCAGATGAGAGACAATTGAATACAGGATTACTAAAGCATTGTTGACCAAAATGACAGGGACTGAAATCAGTTTTGGCCAAAATGGTAGGAACTGCAAGTATATTTGGCCAAAGTGGCAGCAACGATTTTAAGATATGTGTAAATTCATTCTGGAAATACTGGCAACCGAAATAACGTTTGTAGAGAGTGCCCACAACACGGAAGTGGATGACTGCCAAAGCAAAACAGTTGCAAACGAAGTGGGCAATAAAATTGATAAGAAAAACAAGGAGAATTCTTAGAAATGCAGGCAATAGAAAAATCTGTCCCAGAAGATGATTGAACCGAAAACACTTTCGGACCAAATTGCAGAAACTAACTTCAGACACATAAATTCGTACAGATAACAGTAATCAAGCTAATGTTTACAGACAGTCTCCGCAGCACAGAAATGCATGGCCCTCAAATCCCTAAAAAAATGTATCTATGTTGACACAGGGGAAATTATTTTATATCCACCGTTGTTTGAAATTCGAAGATAGTTTTTGTCCAAATGCTTCTGTAAACAGATTTTTTAGTACCATCTCTTTCATGATACACTCTGTTCTTATTTTTGATGAACTCTGTGCATGTTGCTTTGATGTATTGGTGTGTGTATGCCTGACTGTGTATGTACTGACATGGCAACCCTCCCCTCCTCCAACCTGAATACGTGTAAGTGCTGCGGGTATTCTCTGATTCATTTTTGTACTATACCAATAGTACCAGTTGTTTATCATGATCACCACCACCATCATCATCATTGTTACCATAAGCATCTTCTAAATGCTGATAAATCTGTCTTACTGAATGTATCAAATTACATCAGGATGGGGAGAGAATTGTTTCAGCTCTGTCTGTCTACGGCTTTGATGTTTATGCAATATTTCACATGTTTTGCCAAGTTATGATTAACATTTGTTTTGTTATCATCCATATCATCCATACGCCTACAGGGGGTTAAAGGATGAAATTATTTGAACTTTGCACTTTGTTCCAGGAACAACTCCTCCCACTGAATATGGCCCCTCAACCACAGGTAGATATTCTGAGATGAACTAACAGTTTGTCCGTTTTCTTTGGCTTCCTCTGTATTGGTTCATTTGTATTCAGTCTTTTAAAGATATCTGTTCTATCGTTAAATTCATTTTTGTGTATATTTATTTTCATGTTTCTTTCTTGGCAGTGACATGTTTTCTTCAAAATTGTGCACACACACTTATGTACATTGGCACATATACACACACGCACGTACACACGCGCATGCGTGTGAACATATCTATATATCTATAATTACAATATTTATATAGCGCAAAATCTTGATAAAATCAAATCTAAGCGCTGAAGCAGACACACACGCAAGCACGCACGCACGCACGCACGCACGCACACACACGCACGCACACACACACACACACACACACACACACACGCATGGCTATAAATGGGGAGAAAGAATAAAAGCAATAAAAGCAAGAATAAAAGCAATGGAAAATTATAGAGAGCATAGCATATACAATTATATATTATAACCATGTGATTCCCTCCGAGCGGAGACAGGCTGCAGAGGGGGGGGGGGGGGGGGGGTTGAGTGAGGTTAGGATTTTATGCGGAGGAGAAAAGGTGAGTTTTGAGAGCGGACTTGAAGGAGACAAAAGTAGGTTGCTGACGGACTGAGAGAGGAAGTTTGTTCCAGGAGAGTGGACCAGAAACAGAGAAGGCTCGTGCACCATAGGTATTGAGCTTAGTGCGTGGAAAGCGAAAAGTCAGAGGATCGGAGGCAGAGCGGAGGGTACGTGAGGGAACATAGATCTCAAGTAGGCTTGACAGGTAATCGGGGGCTGCGTTATTGAGGCTTTTGTAGCACATGGTGTCTAGTTTGTACTGTATGCGCTTTGATACAGGGAGCCAGTGAAGTTGTGCCAGGAGAGGAGATATGTGGTCAGCTTTTTTCTTTTTGAGTACAAGGCGTGCAGCATTGTTTTGAATGCGCTGTAGGATGTGAATGGTGGAGGCAGGAAGACCAGACAGGAGTGAATTGCAATAGTCAATGCGAGACATTATGAAGGAGAGAACGAGTTTTGCAGTTGTTTCGACAGAGAGATACTTCCTGATCAGCCTTATACGATGGAGATGATAGTAGCAGGATCTGGCAGTTTGAGAAACAAAGTTGTTCATGGAGAGGGTAGAGTCAATGCAGACACCAAGGTTTTTAGCTGAATCAGAAATTTGGGACTGATGTGTTACATAATGGGAGAGAAAGAGGAGGCAGCTGAGAAAGTTTCTGACGGGTGCCAATGAGGATAGCTTCTGTTTTGTCGTCATTAAGCTGAAGTCTATTGTGTGTCATCCAGTTCTTAATGTCCGAGTAACACTCAGTGGTGTGAGTCAACAGGCGCTGTATATTATCAGGTGAGTCACTGTCTTGATGTTGGGTGTCATCAGCATAGAAGTGGTGTTTTATAGAATGGGAGTTGATGATGGTGGACAGGGGGGAGGTGTAAAGAGTGAAAAGAACAGGGCCAAGGACAGATCCTTGTGGAACACCACAGGTCAGGTATGCAGGTTGAGAGTAAGTGCCATTGATGAGAACGGTTTGTTTTCTGTTGGATAGGTATGAAGTGAACCAAGACAGAGCAATGTCAGAGATGCCAAAAGTATGATGAAGTCTAGAAAGGAGAATACCATGATCAATGGTATCAAAGGCTGCAGACAGATCAAGGAGTGTGAGGAGAGAGACTTTGCCAGTATCAGTTGCAAGGAGGAGATTGTTGAGAATGTGTAGTAGGGCAGTTTCAGTGCTATGGCACTGGCGGTAGGCTGACTGGAAAGGATTGAGGAGATTGTTGGCAGACAGGTGAGAGTTCAGCTGGTTGAGGACGACTTTTTCAAGGAGTTTTGACAAGAAAGAGAGATTAGAGATAGGCCGGTAATTTTTCAGTTCATTTGGATCTAAATTGTGTTTCTTGAGGAGAGGGTGAACAATAGCAGACTTGAAAGAATCAGGGACAGTTCCAGTTTGAAGAGAAGTGTTGATGATGTCAGTGATGAATGGGAGGAGAGTAGGGAGACAGTCGGCGTAGAGAGAACCTGGAAGAGGATCCAGCTCGCAGGTTTTGAACGACATGGATCTGATTGTGTTGAGAATTTCTTCTTGTGAGACTGGGTTAAAAGTAGTAAGAGGTGTGCCAGAGAAGGAAGGGTCAGGTGGGCATGGTTGACAGGGTGTCCTGTCAAGCCTGTCACGAAGAGTTTGTATTTTGGTGGTGAAATAGTTGGAGAATACAGATGGGAGTTCTTCATTTGTATGTTTTGTTGGGAGAGGTAAATCTTTTCGTGTGCCAAGGATATGATTCATGGTTGTAAAGAGTTCTTTTGAAGAAGAGGCATTCAGGATTTTGGTTTGGAAATAACTTGTTTTTGCTGATGCAATGAGGGTGGATACTTTTGTTTTAGAGGCTTGGAAAAGTTGCCTGTGTACAGTGAGTTTGGATTTGCGCCAGCGGCGCTCTGCTCTGCGGCGGGCACGTTTTGCACAGGCGATCTCATGAGTGAGCCAGGGGGTAGGGGGGCG
>JAPXFY010000029.1:7800468-7810468 GCA_030674185.1 Monoplex corrugatus
TAAATCTGTCTTACTGAATGTATCAAATTACATCAGGATGGGGAGAGAATTGTTTCAGCTCTGTCTGTCTACGGCTTTGATGTTTATGCAATATTTCACATGTTTTGCCAAGTTATGATTAACATTTGTTTTGTTATCATACATATCATCCATACGCCTACAGGGGGTTAAAGGATGAAATTATTTGAACTTTGCACTTTGTTCCAGGAACAACTCCTCCCACTGAATATGGCCCCTCAACCACAGGTAGATATTCTGAGATGAACTAACAGTTTGTCCGTTTTCTTTGGCTTCCTCTGTATTGGTTCATTTGTATTCAGTCTTTTAAAGACATCTGTTCTGTTGTTAAATGCATTTTTATCCGCCCTCGTATTTTCATATTTCTTTCTTAGCAATGACATGTTTTCTTTCAAAATTGTACACACGCACACATGTACATTGGCACATATACACACACGCACGTACACACGCGCATGCGTGCACACACACACACACACACACACACACACACACACACACACACACATATATATATATATATATATCTGTCTGTCTGTCTGTCTCTCTCACACACACGTGCATGCACACAACTAGTCCCATCTATGCTTCGCTTGCCCCTCCCTCCCCCACCCCAACAGAGAGGGAGAGGGGGGAGATAGATAGATAGATATATATATATATATATATATATATATATATATATATATATATATATATAGAGAGAGAGAGAGAGAGAGAGAGAGAGAGAGAAGTATAACCTATTGTTTCCACCTTTTTTTCCAAAAACAGACGGTGGTCTCCATGTAAAGCCAGAGGACAGTTCCCCAGACATCACTGTAATTGTGATTCCCTGCATTTGTGTGGTAGCGGTTGTTGTTGGGGTGGTCATCTGCATCATTTTATACCGAAAGAGGTGAGAAATTATTGTGTCTTTTTCTTCTTCTCTTTTGTATTGTTTTTGTTTCGCTTTGAGAATAAATTTTTTGAATGCCTATACACTCTTTGTTATATTTTTTTCAGTCCACGACATGTAGGCATAATGTTTCTGCACCACCTGCATACTCGTCTTTGGTGGGTTTCCTCACCGTTCAGACAGTCTAACTCTTTTTAGAGGAATGGGATAGGAGGGGTGTATGCTAGGTATTTTTGAATTTTCCTTCAGTCACTAAGTACTGAGATGGATGATGGGATCTTTAACGTGCCTAGTTGACCTTCTGTGTGCATGTACATTTGCAGTGGGTTCAGACACTAGCAGGTCTGCACGCATGTTGACTTAAACAGCCTCCACCTTTACCAGGCAGGATTGAACTCAAACCTTCCAGCTGGAAACCTGATGACCTTACCAACTTGGCCATCACACCTGCTGATGAGGTTGAATTACTAGACAATGCAGACAGGATTCACTTATTCACTGAGCGATTGAACATGGGTTACTGTGTTTGTGTAAAAATGTAATCAAAATAATAATAATAACAACAACTATAATAATGATAATAATGATGATGATGATAATAAGAATAAGAATCTCGGATCATTCTTGTATAACGATTTTCATCAAATTCATTTGGACTCGCTGTGCAGTACGTAATTCATATTACAGACTGTAATACATAATATTACACACACACACACACACACACACACACACACACACACACACACACACACACACACACACATACACAACACATTTGTGCGTGCGTATGCACACACGCACACACACACGTGCATACACACGCACATACACACACACTTGCTCTTTGTCTCCCTCCCTCCCTCCCTCCATCTCTCTCTCTCACATACACACTCACACACACACACACACACACCACACACACACACACACACACACACACACACACACACACACACACACACACACACTTATCAGTGTACACACATAAATAAACTCGCACAGATGAATACATTCTAAAATTTCTAACCATTTAAAAATCCATGGTCACAAACGTGTACATATGTATGTGTGTATGTGTATGTACGTATGTGTGTCCTGTCTATTTACACACATAATTAATGCATGTAGTTATGAAACTAGAAAAACACGAAGGTAGAATCAGAACACATATATGATTTTGTCAAGTGTAAACATAAGACAACAAACAACATATCACACACAACTAGAGGAAAAACAACCACACTTACCTGTTGTCTGGACAGGCAGGAGAAAATGAGTGATATGAAATCATAAAGTATTTGTGAGTATGGTAACTGTGAAGAAGGGAGGCAAATCGATGTCTCGGGGGAAGTGAAATGAACTCTCCGGTGTTAAGCAGTCGTGCGATATTATTACTGCTTTATCCTGAAGAGGATATGTGCTTGTGCCTGTTTGCATTTTGTCATATGCACATGGTTGTTTCACGTGCGTGCATTTTCAAGTGTGGGTGTATGTGTGTGTGCACGTTTGTGTTGTTCGAGTGTATAGGTATTAATTCTTTTTGTCCGTGCATATAGTCATGTTTATATTGCTTGGATGACTGTACACGGTCTTCGTTTAGTGTGCGGTCGTTTGCGTATGTGACAATGCATGCTCTATATCAGTGCTGTTAAGCAATACTTCCGTTCCAACACCTATGTCTTATCTACTGAAATTGATCACATCATCCCTTTAACCCATTGGTTGTTGGATTCAGATGTTGTTTTTTTTCTTCCTTTTCCAAAGTCAGACTGGATTCGTTGCACTAGACAGAGTCTGTTTACGTCAATCTTATCTTACTTATATTTTTCCATTCACTTGATCATATGCTTACATTTCCTTTTATTTGCGTATGATCGTGGGGATGTTTTCCTACACACACCCACACATACATACATATAAAAAGGCGAAAAAGAACTGGATGACAAAAGAAATTTCAGGCTTGATGGATGAATGGAGGAAGGCAAAGAAAAACTAGGAGATATAGAGGAAGATAAACAAAGAAATCAGGAATAGGTGCAAGGAAGCTTGGCTGAAAACAAAATGCAAAGAAATAGAAGACCGACACAAAACGGATCCTCAGGGTTTGTACAGACGAATTGAAGAAATTGTCCACAGGAAAAATACATGCACATCAACTGGTTGCTTAAAATCGAAAGATGGTACGATTCTCATGGAAAAAGACAAAATATTAGACAGATGGGGAGAGTACATTAAAGACATTTTTGAAGATGACAGAAACAACACATGATAAGAAAGAACTTTGAAGGACCACCCATAATGACAGCTGAAGTTAGATCAGCATTGAAAAAGATGAAACCAGGAAAAGCCCCAGGCCCAGACAACATTACTACAGAGATGATTGAAGCCATGGAGGAATTTGGTATAGAAAAATAACAGTCCTCCTAAATGAAATTTATGACACTGCAAAACCCCCCAAAGGTATGTCAAAATCAATTTTCATTGCACTTCCAAAGAAGACAGGGGCTATAGAATGCGAACTCCATCGCACAATCAGTTTGATAAGTCATGTAACAAAAATCCTATTAAGAATAATCATGATGAGGACAAGGAATAGAATCAAAAGAGAAATAGCAGATGAACAGTGCGGATTTGTGGAAGGGAAAGGAACTATTAATGCCATATACATGTACATTCTAAGAACTATCACAGAAAGGTCAATCGAGATGAACAAGGATTTATATTTATGCTTTGTTGATTATACCAAGACTTTCAATCGGGTAAGACATGAAGAATTGATCAACCAACTAAAAAGACTCAATATTGATGGAAAAGATCTACGAATAATCAGAAATATGTATTGGGAACAAGCAGATGCAATGAGAATAGAAAACGATGTAAGTTCTTTCCAAAACATGAAAAGAGGCGTCAGACAGGGTTGTGTTTTTTCACCAGATCTGTTTTCACTTTACAGCGAAAACATCATGAGAAACCTAGAGGAAGACCCTGGATTAAAGGTTGGAGGAAAAATGATAAACAACATTCGATACGCAGATGACACCGTGCTAATTGCAGAAAGTGAAAGGGACCTGCAAAACCTTGTGAATATACTAGAAATAGAAAGCAAAGGTAAGGGGTTGGAACTAAACAGCAGGAAGACTGAAGTCATGGTGATCAGTAAAAACCAAGAAATTCCCTCATGCAAAATAACAGCAAACAGCACAACCTTGACACAAGTTGATAAGTTTAAATACCTGGGAACGATCATTTCATCAGACGGCAGATGCACATCAGAAATAGCCAGCAGAATCGGCCAAGCCAAGACAGCATTCAAAAAGGTGAAAAGCATTCGAACCAATAAATGCCTATCAATTAACATCAGGAAGAGAGTTCTTGAATGTTATATAGAACCAATACTGTTGTACAGTTGCGGTACAGTTGAGGCGTGGACAGGCAACAAGCAAAGCCAGAACAAGATTGAGGCAGCTGAGATGTGGTTTCTAAGAAGAATGTTGAAAGTTCAATGGACAGTAAAGAAACCAAACGAGACAGTCTTGATGGAGGCAGACACAAATAGATCATTCGTAAGGAAAATTAGGAAAAGACAGGCAAGATGTATAGGCCGTTTTATGAGGACAGGGGAATTGGAGCACCTGGTCACAATGGGAAAGCTGGAGGGAAAGAGAGCATCAGGTAGACCCAGGGAGAAGATACTAGACGGACTTGCAGAGTGGCTGGGGACAAGAAGGGTGGAATAAATGCTTGAGGCAACAAGTGATAGAGACAGATGGAAGTCCATAATTGCCAACGCCATGTGGCAAGGCACCAGATGATGATGATGATGATATATATATTAACGAAAAGTGCATAGATTTATACTCACAAAATTACAAGCTGCAAGTACATCATAGTCTGTTTATGTCCTTTGGTCCACTGCCCTTTTCAGGATAAAGCAATGTAATATCGCACGACCATTTTTACATTGTAAAGTACATCTCACTTTCCCTGAGACGTCGATTTGTCTCCCCTCTTCACATTTAACACTACTCACAAACACTTGTGGTTTCATGTCAGTCTTTTTTTGTGCTCGTCCGAACAACATAAAAGTTTGGTTATTTTTCCACTTATTTGTTGTTTGTTGTTTTACGTGTACACTTAACAAAGGCCAGCTGACCGAAAATGTCTGCCTGTCTTGTCTTGGTATGTTAATACGCGTCCTGATTCTATTTTCATGTTTTTCTGGTTCTTGTTTTTTTGAATGCAGGCAGCCACACTTGTTTTGGTATGCATTTATGCTTTTGGTCTGTTTGTATGTATACTGTGGAATTGTGAGTGCTTAATACTGTAATATGTAATGTCTGTTATTGTTGTTGTCTTTGCTGTTGTTATTCGATCACTCATGTTTAGGACTGAACCGAATTGTAAGCAGACGCAAAGAGTTGGCCATGGGCTCGACAAGTCCTGGATTCGGTTTTGAGATGGACAGGGAATATTTATCCCTCATCCAGTAGAGCTGCAATGGTGGTCTGTTAGCTAATCTTTCGATTGAGATGATGAATAGAGATCGCTTGTGCAGCTCATACCCAACGCACGAACCAACTCCCACAACACCAAAAGAGTGATCCATGGCCAATTCAAATCAAACCAGTGTATCCAAGTTGGAAGATGAGAAATTGACACCAGTCAGGTCTGGTGTCTGAATAACAGTAAATGGTAAATATTGTAAAATACTAGGGTCCTTAACATTTTCCTTGTGCCAGAATGATGAAAATGGTGCCTAGTTACCTCATCTTGCTGGTTTATCTTCCTAAACCCCAAACAGGGTCTGGTGCCTGTCACAGATAATGTCAACTGGAGGCTACATCTATGGTACAGTTTTTCCGAAATCAGACATGAAAGTACAATCATAAGGGCAGGCTTTAGTCAGCATCTATGCCAGTCTACCTCACAGTGAGTCATAGAATGTGAAGGTTGTCCCATAACCTGAATTTGACGGGAAGTGAGATGTTGGAGATCTCAACTCGAAGCCAGTTTGATGAGAACGGAGCCCACCTGTATGCTCCCCTTTCCTGGTTTACCTTTTCTGATCCTGAACAAGGTCAGGTGTCCATTTACAGCTATCTGGACTGGAAGCCACAAGCACGACAATTTTTTACCTAAGTGATCATCACAATTATGCCGTTTTCATTTGTGCTCACTCTTGTTTTCTCTTACTGCCCCATTTTCTACGCCTCTTGAATGGCCACAGAAACTTGGGACAATTTTTCACAATGCTATGATGCTGATGACTGTGGGGATGATAATTGTGGTGTTACGGAGTTCCATTCTGGATTGAGACTGCCTGACAGGGATGTAATTTGTTTTCTTTCATGATATAGCCTGGTATCAGTCAGGCTTAAGAAATGGGCCTACAAACATCTGTGGTATTTTTAAAGAAATTTGAGTATATTGTTAATGATGCATCCATAAAGTGGATGAAACTCGTTTGTGTGGCAGCAGTCTTCACGATGAGCGCACAATGCGTTTAACTCTGGGTTGGAGATGATTGGGGCCAGTGGGTCTCAACAAACAATCTACCTTACGATGATTTTCACTGGACTGATGGAATTTAAACCCACAATCTTACAGTTGTTATTCCCTAGCGCTAACCACAGCATCTTAACGACTGGTGTACGCTTTATGTTTTTCCCTCCTCTGGTGAGAGTTGAACCTTAGCGATCAGAGAGGAAAGCTGGAGCTCGTCTCCTTCAATAGTCAGGCATAACAAGTGAGTGTGCTTTCATGTTGTTTGTAACTGTCTTGTGCGTTCATGCTGTTTGTTATTCTCTTGCAGAAAGCTAATATGCCATCGAACAAAGATGAAACCTGGTGATCTGGAGGCTGCGGGTGAAATCCTAACAAGGTATAGTCTGTCTGCAGTAACCTCACCAATTCTTATTAAACTTTCAGCTTATATAGAAACCAACTGACCATCCGACCAATCACCCAACAGACAAACAAATCATCATCGATAACAAAATTAATGAACCTCACTCCAATGTGCCTCAATAAACACTCTACCTTAAAAATGGGATGGGGTATTGCTTCATAACTGCCAAAGAGAAATAAATCTTGGACACTGTCAGACAAATGGACATGGGCATTTGAGGGTTGGTGATGGTGGTGGTGAATGGTCACTGTCTAACCGTGAACCAGACAGTGGAACGAATTCGTTATGTTTGGTTTGCTTGTTTGTCAACAAATATTCTATTTTTCACTGTGGGCAAAAAATAAGGTTTCAGCATAGATTGTAGAGGTCTTTTCGACAAATATAGTTTCAGCATATATGGTGTAGGCTTTTGAGACAATGGGTAGAGGAGTGGGGCATGATGCTTTTGTGGGAAGGTGTGTAGCCTGTGTGCTGTGTGGAGACCAGGCAATTCGCCAGCACACAGACCACATATGTTTCTGATACACTGATACATAGCTTGCCTTGGACTGAAGGCTGTATGTTGTTGTTATTGTTGTTGTTTAATCATGTGTGATATTAATGCATTTATAATTCTGAGCTTCCTGTGGGATTATTTCATAAATGCGCGTGCTTGTGTGTGTGTGCGTGAGTGTGTGCGTGCGTGCGTGCGTGTGTGTGTTCGTTTCACTATCTTTTAACGTCTGTTTTCAAAATGTGCTTACATGAAAAAGTGTAGTGGTATGTGTGAACATGAAGTAGTAGATACCAAAGAAAAGCTGCTACAATCCCAGACCAAATGGAAACCATTGCAGACCAAAAGTGTTACGAAACCTGCCCCTGTTGAAACTGACTGGTCACAACCCAAAACCCACGCCTAAGTTGTTTGAACAGTATTTCCAGCGTGAATCTTAATTCAATCTTGTATGTTGAGGCCATGTCACACTAGAAAAACGAAATAGCATTTTCTGTTTTATTAAAGCACGTTGCCAGCAGTTTATTTGTAAAGTGTATTCTTCTGCAACTGCGTTTCAGAAAACATTGTTTCATGTTCAACGTCCTCTTCAATCTTAAAGCATTTATATTCATCATCATCATGTGCCCTGCCACATGGCGTTGGCGATCATGGCCCTCCATATGAATCTGTCCCTTGTTGCCGCAAGCACATCTTCCATCCTCTCTGTCTTCAGCCTCTCTGCAAGTCCGTCCAATATTTTCTCCCTGGGTTTACCTGGTGCCCTCCTTCCCTCCAGCTTTCCTGTTGTGACCAGGCGCTCCAATTCCCCTTTCCTCATAAAATGGCCTATAAATGTTGCCTGTCTTTTCCTAATCTTTCTTATGAATGGTCTTTTTTTGACTGCCTCCATTAAGACTCTCGTTTTTTGTTTGTTTGTTTGTTTGTTTTTGTTTTTTTGCTGTCCATGGAACTCGCAACATTCTCCTTAGAAACCACATCTTGGCTGCCCCAATTTTGTTCTGGCTTTGCGTGTTGACTGTCTACGCCTCACAACCGTATAACAATATTAGTTCTATATAACATTCAAGAACAGCACGTACTATACTCTCAAAACACACTTCACTTGAAAACTTCACACACACACGCGCGCACACACACACACACACACACACACACACACACACACACACACACACACACACACATACACACACACACACACACACACACACGCACACACACATACACACACACACGCATGCACGCGCACGCACGCACGCACACACATACACACACACACATACACACACACATACACACACACACCACACACACACACACACACACACACACACACACACACACACACACACACACGGTAAAAATGAAAAGGATTTGTAGACAGGTCTGGCACATTACCAGTCTGTAAAAGGTCAGTTTTTGCCAGAAGGAATGTGGAAGAGAAGTGGAAGGGGGGGGGGGGGGGGATTAACGTCTTACAATTGTGCAGGCTTCAAAATAATTACATTGGGGTAACGTTCAGACGAACAGTGGACACAGGCACATGACAAGTGCTAATTTTCACACTGCTCTTAACAGTTTAAAGCGCTTGTGAGTTCAGCTCTGCTCTTTCTGTTCAAAGATGCACTCCTTTGTGTGATTTTTCATGCCTGTCTGATTTTCCTCCCGATTTATTATTATTCGTGTTTGAAGCCCAGCCAACTTCTTGATTTGAACCATATCAAGGCTATTCTTCTTGGATTTGTTAGTCTCTGCTTGATACTTTTCATTGTCTCAGGACATTTTGCAACAACAACAAGAACAAGAATAACGGCACCACTAATGACAATAATGACATTGATGATGATGATGATGATGATGATAGATAATGATATTGAATTGAATTGAATTGAAAAACTTTATTGTCCATATATGTTAAAACAAACATGGCAATTTTTCTTTGGCAGCACAGCAACGAGTAAAATCCACATGCATATAACACAATTAAAAGTCAGGCCAACTATCCAACGCGTGCACGCATGTACCACACACACACACACACACACACACTCACACTCACACACACACACACACACACACACACACACACACACACACACACACACTCACACTCACACACACACACACACTCACACACACACACACACACACACACACACCACACACACACACACACACACACACAGCTTCCGTTAGACCGACATATGCCGGTTTTTTACCGGTGAACAGTAGGTTTGAACCGGCAAAAATGCACTGCTTCAGTATCCAGTACCGATAGACTCAAGAATTCGGCCCTAACCATTTGCTTACCCTATTTATCGCTATAGTATCGAGGCAGCATCGCTGATGCCTACAGTTAGACGGCAGTCTAGCCGCCTGTAGAAACCAGATTAATTTTCTCCCTTCCTTTCACACGCTGCTGGCCCACACGTTGTTATGTTATCGCCAGGCAGGCTGAAAGCTGACGTGATGCAATTTTCAACTGGCCAAGCTGCCACTTGACAGTCCACATCTGGTTATCGTTGTATCCCTCCCCTCCCCTCTGCTGCTCCTGCCCTCGATCTAACTAAAATCTTGCTCGGGAACAGCCGTGTTACGAGAATGGGTTATTCATGGTAGGCTACCGGCAATTTTAGCCCTAGAACCGATACAAATTTTAGCTGCCGGTAACCCGGTACTG
>JAPXFY010000029.1:7812968-7820468 GCA_030674185.1 Monoplex corrugatus
TTTGTATCGCGTATGAACACCTGCATCAGGTAATACATGACCAGTGTGCCTACTTATTGGTGCTGTTAATATTATTGTTATCAGTATTATTACTGTTGTTATAATTCTTCACTGTTACTATTATCATTATCACTGTTAGTATTGTTACTATTATTGTTATTATTGTTATATTGTTATCAGTATGATCACGATCATCATCATCATCATCATCATCATCATCATCATCATCATCATCATCATCCATCATCATCGCTGACACAGGCCTACGTATGTTGGTTGCAGAAAACAAAATTGAACGTTGTCTTGTCAGAGATAAGTGTGAGCTCTGATTGGACACTTAAAGAAAAAGGTGCAGAGATGCACCATGGAGACAGAAGTAGATTTGTTTTGTGACAGTCCACTCCATTCTTCTTGAAAAATCATTTAAGGGTGGCCCATTTACAGCCAAGATACACCACAAAGAACAGAAAAATTGCCATGAATGCTGTGGTCTGTTCAAATTGTCTACAGCCTAATCACTGTGTGTCTGTGTGAATGAAGTGGTATTGACTGTGCCATGGCAAAGCCTCCCACCCCCAGTCAGGAAAAATCTATGCAAAAGGATGCTCAACAGAAATCCAACCAAAAGATGCAGGGTGGTTGTTCTGGTGACAAGATTTCCGACTCAAACCGCAGGGAGCAGACAATGGTAGACAGACCACGTGAAATAGGGAAAAGCGGAGGAAGCAATATGGTAAAACTAAAAAGTCTGGAGATTCTCGAAAACGGGAAGGTAGAGAGAGGTCAAATAGATAACAGACAGACGACCTTTCTATCCGCAAAATATTCATCATTCATAGCATCAGGAGCATTTTGGGAACAACTGGTTTGAGGACAATATGGTTGCAACAATGTCAGACATTGTTGAGCGAGGAGAAACTTTTCAGGAAAAAGAAGTGAATAATTTATTGGAGGTGGGAATGCACAGAGCAAGGTTTAGGAGAAATTCGTAAGAACAGTTAAAAATCCAGGGCCTGCTTATTGCCTGATCTGTCATCCTGAAAATAAACTAAACAAGCAGATGGAAATTAAAACTAAAAAGTTGCAGAGACTCGAAAATCATCATAATCATTATGTACGCTGAACAAAACACACCAGAGTCAAACCATAACAAACCACCCCTCACGGTTTCTTCACGTTCTAGTGTTTTTGAAGGTTGGTTCTTAAATGTTTGACGTACTTTAGGCTATTATATGTTGTTTCATATGCATGCAGGCTCTGAAAGAAATCAGTATGTCATGAAGTAATAGAAGAAGTTCCTAGGCCTAGTGAAAGTTCGTAAATTGTAATTATAGAATCACAGGGTTATGCATGCTTGTACACCTAAAAATGCGGTAGACTGCACGATTTTCATTTACACTTTGAAATATTTTTCAAGGAAGCATGCCCCCATATCAGCCTACATTTCCTCTTTTTGAAAATTGGGAATTGGTAAAAGTAGAGATGTGTATCTTTTGCATCAGCTTTGGCGTAGAGCAAACGAAATGACAGAGTAGCACTCGAAAGTCATTTACATATGTACAGTATGAGCCATTGTTAGCGAAAGATCCAGGAAATGACAATATACAAAAAGTGCTATTAAAGATTAAACAAGAGCTTGAAGTATAAGGTGTAGGAAAAAACTAAGAAGTACAGATAATATCAATATCTAGAGTTGAAAAAGAAGAACAGACCAGTAAAATTGTACATTCTGTTAAATTAACCCCCCAAAAATGTAATGGCATGTTTCTGCACAGAAACTGGAAGTATTGTCTTTGATCCAGATGAAATATTAAATAAAGAGTATCTTTTTGATGAAAATCTGTAGAGTCAGATCACTGAAGTCGAAAATGTTAAAGAAGCTACAATTTCGTAGCTGGGGAAAGTTTCCCACGTCTTGTGCAAATAGATGCCAGTTCATGCGAAGGGCGTGTCTCCATTAATAATGAATCTTCACTCGCATAGGAAATGGATTTGCACCCAGGTATGGATGGGATAACAACAGAATTTATGGCATTCTCTTGATCTTGAATAGTGAAGTTGGTGAAAGACTTTCTTTTTGTTTAACGAAACGTTTTATAGAGGTAAACTTTCCTACACTCAAAATCAAGATGTGATAACACTGATACATCACAGAAGTGATAGAAAGAAACTGACCATTTGGAGACTGATTACAATAACCAACACGTTCTGCAAAACTTTCGTTCAAGTTCTGGCTCGTAAATTAGGTGGAATCACACAGTAGTTCAGAAATGAGATTGAGGTCGGACGCATCAGAGATAGAAACGTAGCTACTGTTATTCAAACAGTTGACAGTACTATTAATTATCTAAACGAAACAGGTAAAGCTGGCTATTTACTGCTCAAAAGCATTCAATTCCATTTCAAAATTACGCAAACGACATACACTCAATATCTTTGGCTTTGGTCCAGACTTTAGAAAATGGATAACGACTATGATGAAAAATACAACATACATTCATATTAATTATGGAGTTTTAGCACTAACTATGATGATATAAGACAAGGTTGTCCACTTTCCCTCTATCTTTTGTACTGGCTGTTGAATTGTTAGGCATATAGTTACAAATAGATAACTAGAATCCAGGTACGACGCCAGCATGAAGTTAACCAGTCATGCCTAAAGATAGTACAAGTGGCCGAGGACAAATCATTGATTCTGAATCACAGTAATCTTAAAAGAGCTTGTTCGATTTTTTGGACTGAAACCGAATACAAACAAAACAAGAGTCTTACAAATAGCATATGGTGACAGAAATGAAATGTCCTATTTGGAACAGTAGATACAATTTCTTGGAATGTATTTTATGAAAGACAAGATGACCATGCAAGGAAATAGAGGTTAACAGGAAGAAAGAGTTTAATAATACATCAACCGTAATAAAAGATTGGAGTAAAAGAATTCTTAGTATAACATCAAAGTAAATTTTGGACTCTTAAAGACAGATGAAGCGATATGTAAAAATTTAACGTGATTTTCAAAACAAATTCAGTGCTCTGGAAGACGTTGGTGACAGTGAGGAACAATGGACGAAGTTGAGAAACTTGATAAATGAAGCTTTTCTTCCTGGGTCTACCTGGTGCTCTCTTTCCCTCCAGCTTTCCTGTTGTGACCAGGTGCTCTAATTCCCCTTTCCTCATAAAATGGCCTATAAATGTTGCTTGTCTTTTCCTAATCTTCCTTATGGATGATCTTCTTGTGTCTGCCTCCATCAAGACTGTCTCGTTTGTTTTCTTTGCTGTCTATGGAACTCTCAACGTTCTTCTTGGAAACCACATCTCGGCTTCCTCGATCTTGTTCTGGCTTTACGTGTTGACTGTCCATGCCTCACAACCGCACAACATTATCGTTTCTTACATAACATTCAAGAAATCTCTTCCTGATGTTAATTGATATGCTTTTATTGGTAAGAACGCTTTTCATCTTCTTGAATGTTTCTTCTGGCTTTTCACCACCTCTAATTGTCATCAGCAAGGAGAAAATATTTGACGGACTCTCAGGTGGCTGAGGACAGAGCGGGTACAAGATGTGCTTGTGGCGACAAGGGATAGATGTATATGGAGGGCACGATCGCCAACGCCATGTGGCAGGGCGCATGACGACGATGATGAAAGGGATATTGAGACGGTGGACAAATATGCTGTTTGGGCAGCACATTGAGCAATAAGAGTTCTCTTGATGCTGAGGTGGGGGCTGATCTGCTTTGGGAAGGTTGATCTAGAGCTTGTGACAAAACCATGACATCAGGCTGG
The DNA here is from genome assembly GCA_030674185.1 of Monoplex corrugatus. NCBI lineage: Eukaryota > Metazoa > Mollusca > Gastropoda > Littorinimorpha > Ranellidae > Monoplex > Monoplex corrugatus. Next base: position 7,816,761 of record JAPXFY010000029.1, read on the forward strand.
TCACAAAGATTGCTGTGTACAGAGAAATGATCTTGTGTATCCTGATGTACTGCTGTGAGACCCCAATTACCTGCCAACAGCACATTCAACGGCAGGAAGGGTTTCACCAAAAGATGTCTGTGCTAGATCTGCAGTATCAGTTAGCAAGATCGAATATCCAGTCTTTCAAGGTTTGAGCAAACGTGGCTTGTCAGGTATAGATTGTTTAGTCATCAAACACCACCTTCGTTGGATCAGACAAGTCTGTATGAATGACGACTGCAGCCCAAAGATATTCTCTATGGAGAACTGAACCAAGGATGTTGTGATCAGGGAAGATGACTACACGATACAAGGATACTTTGAAGACCATCCTCATGGGCTGAGACATTATCATCAAACGCTGAGAAGACATTGCCTGCAACAGAGTAAGCTGGTGACTGCAGTGCACACAGGGCACAGTCACATATGAACAGTGCAGAACACGTGCTGTGTAACAGAAAAAGGACTGACAGAAGCAGAACCCAAGGCCGGTGGACCCCTGTGTTCACAGCAACTGTGGAATAACATGTGCCCCCAAGCTTCTGGCGCTCACCATCTCTGATTGTCAACAACAAGGTGGATACTAAGATAGTACAGAAAAATTATGTTATCTGGGCAGTACCCCGAGCATAACAGTTTATGACGCTGAGGTGGCTCTGTATATCTCTAAAGCTACTCATATCTGTGAAAGGTTGACCAAGTAATTGTGGCAAGAACATGGCATCAGGCTCGTCACGAAGATTGCATTGTACAGAGTAGTCGTTTTGAGTGCCCTGTTGTACTGCTGTGAGATCTGACTACCTGCCAACAGCCCATGCAGCATCTGCATCAGTTCCACCAAAATGTTCTTGTGCGAGATCCGCAACATGGGAAGACCAGATGTCCAGCATTCAATTTCTCAGAAAGTGTGGCATGGCAAATGTAGAGTCTACTCGTCAAATGGCACCGTTGTTGGACAGGACACTTTGTCCTTATGAAAGAAAATTGCATCCCAAATGTGTTTGGCAGTGAGAACGGAAGCAAAGATATGATGATCAGAGAAAACTCATAAACCAATACAAGGACACAGTGAAGGCCACCTTCATGAGCTGTGGAATCAACACCCTTAGCTGGGAAAACAATGCCCATCACAGAGTAAGCTGGTGACAGCAGAGCATACAGGACACAGTCACATTTGAACACCGCTGACCAGCTGCCATTGAAGAGGGACTGGTGAATGCAGAACCCGATACCACATGACCCCTTTCCATGTTGGACCTGTGGAAGAACGTCTGTCTCCCTGATTGGTCCTATATCCCACATAAAGACCCATTACAGGTGACAAAGGACCAGTATCCCTATGTAGGATTTATGTTTATGCTTTGTCAAGGATTTATATTTATGCTTTGTTAATTACACCAAGGCCTTCGATGAGGTAAGACACGAAAAAATTGATCAACCAACTAGAAATGCTCAGCACTGATGGAAAAGACTTAAGCATAATCAGAAGTATGTATTGGGAACAAACGGCTGCAATGAGAATAGAAAACAATGTAAGCTCTTTCCAAATATCAAAAGAGGAGTCAGACAGGGTTGTGTTTTGTCACCAGATCTGTTTTCACTTTACAGCGAAAACATCATGAGAAACCTAAAAGAAAACCCTGGATTAAAGGTTGGAGGAAAAATGATAAACAACATTCGATACGCAGATGACACCGTGCTAATTGCAGAAAGTGAAAGAGACCTACAAAACCTTGTGAATATACTAGAAATAGAAAGCAAAGGAAAGGGGCTGGACCTAAACAGCAGGAAGACTGAAGTCATGGTGATCAGTAAAAAACATGAAATCCCCTATGCAAAATAACAGCAAATGGCACAACCCTGACACAGGTTGATAAGTTCAAATACCTGGGAACGATCATTTCATCAGACGGCAGATGCACATCAGAAATAGCCGGCAGAATCGGCCAAGCCAAAACAGCATTCAAGAAGATGACAAGCATTCTTACTAACAAATGCCTATCAATTAACATCAGGAAGAGAGTTCTTGAATGTTGTATAGATCCAATACTTGTTGTACGGATGCGAGGCGTGGACAATCAACAAACAAAGCCAGAACAAGATCGAGGCAGCTGAGATGTGGTTTCTAAGAAGAATGTTGAGAGTTCCATGGACAGCAAAGAAAACAAACGAGACAGTCTTGATGGAGGCAGACACAAGTAGATCACTCATAAGGAAGATTAGAAAAAGACAGGCAACATTTATAGGCCATTTTATGAGGAAGGGGGATTTGGAGCACCTGGTCACAATGGGAAAGCTGGAGGGAAAGAGAGCACCGGGTAGACCCAGGGAGAAAATGCTGGACGGACTTGCAGAGTGGCTGGGGACGAGGAGGGTGGGGGAGATGCTAGGGGCCGCGAGAGATAGAGACAGATGGAAGTACATGATCGCCAACGCCATGCCGCAGGGCACCTGATGATGATACAGGAAGATAAACAAAGAAATCAGGAATAGGTGCAATGAAGCTAAGGATGTTTGGCTGAAAACAAAATGCAAGGAAATAGAAGACCGAAACAAAACGGATCCTCAGGGTATGTATTGAAGAAATTGTCCTTAGGAAAAATACATGCACATCAACTGGTTGCTTAAAATCGAAAGATGGTACACGCTTGTCATGGAAAAAGACAAAATATTAGACAGATGGGGAGAGTACATTAAAGACCTTTTTGAGGATGACAGAAACAAAGAACACATTATAAAGCGAACTTTGAAGGACCACCCATAATGAAAGATGAAGTTATAGCAACATTGAAAAAGATGAAACCAGGAAAAGCCCCAGGACCAGACAACATTACTACAGAGATGATTGAAGCCCTGGAGGAATTTGGCATAGAAAAAATAACAGTCCTCCTAAATGAAATTTACGACACTGGAAAAATCCCCAAAGATATGTCAAAATCAATTTTTATATTGCACTTCTAAAGAAGACAGGGGCTAAAGAATGCGAACTCCATCGCACAATCAGTTTGATGAGTCATGTAACAAAGATCCTGTTAAGAATAATCATGATGAGGACAAGGAATAGAATCAAAAGAGAAATAGCAGAAGAGCAGTGTGGATTTGTGGAAGGGAAAGGAACTACTAATGCCATATACATCCTAAGAACTATCATAGTGAGGTCAATCGAGATGAATAAAGATTTGTATTTATGCTTTGTTGATTATACCAAGGCTTTCGATCGGGTAAGACATGAAGAATTGATCAACCAACTGGAGAGACTCAGTGCTGATGGAAAAGATCTACAAATAATCAGAAATATGTACTGGGAACAAACAGCTGCAATGAGAATAGAAAACAATATAAGCTCTTTCCAAAACATCAAAAGAGGAGTCAGACAGGGTTGCGTTTTGTCACCAGATCTGTTTTCACTTTACAGCGAAAACATCATGAGAAACCTAGAAAAAGACCCGTAGTGTTCAAGATGGCGATTAATAGGCATTGTATAATCAGAATGGAATACTGAAAAAGTGTAAGTCACACAACCGTAAAGCATCAATTCTGAGTGTATACCAAATGCATTATACAAGAAATTGCGACTGACAGCTGTATTATTACAATACAGACACTGGTTGGAGCAGAAAGCTGTATGTAAACTGTACTGGTCTGTCTACATAGCGTTACTTTGGACGATCCATCTCTGCAAGTACG
>JAPXFY010000029.1:7825468-7840468 GCA_030674185.1 Monoplex corrugatus
TCAGTTTTGTAGATTTTTTTCACTTATTTCTATTCTTTTAGCAAAAGAGAGAGATAAACAATATTTACAAAGCAAAATCAGTTAGAGAGATAAACAATATTAACAAAGCAAAATCAGTTAGAGAGATAAACAATATTAACAACGCAAAATCAATTAGAGAGATGAACAATGTTAGCAAAACAAAATCAATTAGAGAGATGAACAATGTTAGCAAAACAAAATCAATTAGAGAGATAAACAATATTAACAAAGCACAATCAATTAGAGAGATAAACAATATTAACAAAGCACAATCAATTAGAGAGATAAAGAATGTTAGCAAAACAAAATCAGTTAGAGAGATAAACAATATTAACAAAACAAAATCAATTAGAGAGATAAAACAATGTTAACAAAGCAAAATCAATTAGAGAGATAAACAATGTTAGCAAAGCAAAATCAGTTAGAGAGATAAACAATGTTACAAAACAAAATCAATTAGAGAGATAAACAATGTTAGCGAAGCAAAATCAATTAGAGAGATAAACAATATTAACAAAGCAAAATCAATTAGAGAGATAAACAATATTAGCAAAGCAAAATCAGTTAGAGAGATAAACAATGTTAGCAAAACAAAATCAATTAGAGAGATAAACAATGTTAGCAAAGCAAAATCAATTACACAAAGACTTCAAATTCAACATATTGGTAAGATATCCACATCTTGTTCAAGGGGTTTACATATGCACATGAAATGTCATCAATATTACAGCGTAAAGTATAACAAGAAACATGTGCGGGTTAAACATTGACAAACATTCATAGTTTATAAATAATTAAATAACTGATTACGTTCAACTTCATATGTAACATGTAATAGATCTGGCAGCCATTTTTCTCCGAAATTGTGCGAAGTTCCATGTCACTTTTGTATTGTACTCATCTACGTGATGTTTTATGGTAGATTATCTTGTAAAAGAAGTGATATTCGGGAAAGTTTTATCTAGTTGCACGTAAACATCTGTATATTTCCTAGAAGAATTATTCAATCAAATATTCAAATTTTGTATGTACTTTTATCAACAGCAAATGAGTTTATATTTTCAGTTAATCTGATCTTTGTACAGTTGACCTATTTTGACTTGAACATTTGCCCTATCAATGTTTCGTTTAGGTGTAGAGTAAATTTCTTTTAGTGCTGTAGGAACATAAATTTTGTAGAATACCTGTGTGATAAATTTCTGTACAGTATGGCCAGCCATGTGATGATATACAATTAAGTCACACACACACGCGCATATGCCACACACACACACACACACACACACACACACACACACACACACACACACACACTCTCCACATACACATACACACACAAACGCACACACACGCACACACACACACACACACACACACACACACACACACACACACACACACACACACACACACACACACACAGGTAGAAAGAAACTCTAGGGAGAGCTAGACAACAGAAGGTCTTCAGAGAAGTAACCCCCTTTAGACAAGTGTTTCGGCCCTGAATTCCTTACACTCTACGGGGGGCCGGGCCACATCCAGGTCATGACTCCTGGATGCCCTTCTGCTGTTGTCTATTTTTTTTTTTTTTTTTTTCCCACGCCGGGGATCGAACCTGGGCGATTCTGCGCTTCAGAACTGCGGTACGCGGTTTTACCAATGTGCTAACGGGGCACACATCATCTGTAGGGAATTTAATCCTTATGAAGTTCACTTTTTTGGTTCCTCCTTGCCCAGATCCAGCTTGAGCTCCTTTCTGCTGCCTCTGCCATCGCTTTAAGGGCTCTAGTCCTCTTCTTCCCAGAAATGGCGAGTTGTTTCATGAGATCATAAGCGGAGGTGCCCACAAACCCTCTTGCCCCGACCTCTATGGCGAAGATTTTGACCCGCAGACCTGCTTTCTTCAGGGTGCTGGCAAGACCGGCGTATTTTTCGGTCTTGTAGATATGTGCTTCTTCCATTCTGCTTTCGTATGGCACAGTGAGTTCTAATAGAATCACTTGTTTCGAGGAGTCAGAGTGGAGAGCGATGTCTGGTCTCATGCCTGTCTTGCTGATGACATCTGGGTAATTTCTCCACTCTGGGAGGTCTGCTGTACACTCCCAGTCGACTGCTCCATCCAGAAGACCCTTTGGCAATGTGCTGGTTGTCATAGCCCTTTCGGGCCAGACCTGTTTCCCTCCTGCTTTGTAGAACGTTGTCATAGCAATTGGTGCGTTTGGGGTCATGGTTTTTTCGCTAACCACATCTGTGATCACTTTCAGAACTTGGTTGTGCCTCCATGTATACCTTCCTTGGGCTAGCGCTACTTTGCAAGAGCTTAGGACATGTTCCACTGTTTGTTTCTTCTGACAGAGCGGACATGCTGGGTCGTCTGATTTCCCCCATTTCACTAAGTTTGCATTCGAGGGGAGCAGGTCATATACAGATCTGAGGAGGAAGCTTATCCTTAGAGGAGCCATGTGCCACATATCGTTCCAGCTGAGACTTCTTTGGAGTGCACTGTCCCATGTTGTCCATTGCCCCTGTTGACCTTGCTGGACTGCCTTCTGCACTCTTTTGACATCTTCTTCTTCCTTCAACTCCTGTATGATCATGTCTCTTTTTTTCCTTCCCTTTGGCTTTGGACCACCACTGCATTTTTGTTGCTCCCAGTCCCTGTCTGTTGGTTTGCGTGTGTCCAATTATTTCTTTGATGCTGAGGTTTCTCTTGGCATTGTTTACAGCCTCTTGGACTTTCCACTTTCTGCCAGTTCTCAGCTTTGGATGAACTGCTCTCACGATATTGTCCTCCGATTCCTCCAGCATGCTCAACAGTCTTGCTTTTCCAACTTTGTATTCCTCCACTATGGATTTCAGAGGTAGCTTCAGCATTGCTTGACGACAGTAGAATGCAACATCAGTGAGACCAGGTGGGACACCGAGCCATTTTCTTGTGTATTTGTTGATTTTGGCTTCCATTGCTTCGACTGTGCTGGTGCAAATGTCATAGATTAGCAGTGGCCACAGCAGCTTTGGTATCAGCATGAACTGTAGACACCAGACTTTGTATTTGCCTGGCAGTCCGCAGTTATCTATTTTCTTCAGGCCTTCTTCTGCTGTTTGCTTGGTTTCACATCCCCTTTGTGTGTCTTTCAGGGAGTCATCATACCATCTTCCGAGACACACATACATACCACGCACACTTATTTCCACAAAGTAACAAAGTGAGTGCATGTACTGTGCAGTTTTGGTGCTGCTGCTGGTGCTGCTGGTGCTGGTGGTGGTGCTGACATGAAACGAACCCGTCCTGGTGAAGATGCTTCTGTTGCTTGCCGCGGAGATGATGATGATGGGGAGGAGGAGGAGGGGAAGGAGGAGGGAAAGGAGGAGGAGGGGAAGGAGGAGGGAAAGGAGGAGGAGGGGAAGGAGGAGGAGGGGATGGAGGAGGAAGAGGGGAAGGAGGAGGAGAGGAAGGAGGAGGAAGAGGGGAAGGAGGAGGAGGAGGGGAAGGAGAAGGAGGAGGATGATGCCAAGAGCACCTCTGAGACTGACGCTCTTATTTAGTCTTCTGCTTCTGACCATGGCTCATCCGTAGGTGAAGCCTCTCCAGAAGAAGAAGCAGAAGACGAAGATCTTGACCAGCCAACAGACCAGGGTGTTACACAAACTGTTAACGATTCTAGTTCATCGTTCCGTCACCGGATGCCTCGGTGGTGATAGAGTCTAGACTCGGGATCTGATATCTTTAGTTCAGTTCCAGCCCGAAACATTAAAAACTGGCCTATATACTGCTCGTCTGAATGTTTCCAACATTCTGGTGGTGTCAGCTTAGTGTTGCAAATACTACCCCCCCCACCCCATTTCCTCTCCTTAGTTCAAAACCTTGCCACTGATTATGGTTTGCGCAGGCTCAAGGAGTCTACCAGGCAATTGCTGACAAATTCGGGTGGAGTGCATATGGAATTGTCTGAGTGCTATGAATCCCTCTTGAACAAAGTCCAAAGTCCATCGAGGGTGAAGTGTCTACCTGCTGTGATGGAGGCTTCTCTTTGTTGCATTGACTTAATCTAGCACAGACAGACACAGATAGAAAGACGTGGGGTGTGTCCCTGCCCGGGCACCTCCAGCCTGGTGAGCATAAGGAGGAGATTTGTCCCACCCCCAAGGTTAAAATGAACTCAGAACTAAGGACACGTTTGTTTGCCATAAAAACGCAAGACAGGGCTGTAAAACAGACTGGTTGTAATAAGAAGACACACCAGTCAGTGATTTCACATTTCATGTAATCGTCGTCGTCGTCGTCGTCGTCGTCATCATCATCATCATCATCATCATCATCATCATCATCATCATCATCATCATCATCATCATCATCATCATCATCATCATTCATCATCATCATCATCATCATCATCATCATCATCATCACAAGAAGTATGAATAAAGGAGTGATAACCAATCTTTCAGTTTTCCCAAATGTAGGCAATCATAGATATATTCTGCAAAAAAGAATGAACAAATCATCGTCCTTAAGTAATTCACTTGGATTTATCGTAATGGGTTTAGAGTAATTGATTGTTGAAAATATCTACTTTTCCTGAATCGTTTTCATCAGTTTTAATTTTCACATTTTGTATCTGATCAAAGAAATGAAAATTCATTTTGAATCGCATCACAAACTGTTTATTCTTTACGTAATCGTTGAAGTTTTGCGATCTACCATTTTCATTTTGTAGGTCATTGCAATGTTTCAGTCTGCTTAATGCTTTTCTGTGGTCAGATTTGTTTTCTTGTTTGTGTTAGATAAGGTTAGAAATGGTAGTTGATTATAATCAGGGTACAGAAAAGTAGTCTTGATGGTCTGTAATTTTATGTTGATATATTCTAGATGGTTTTTCATTGCATATTTCTGTTTGTTTATTATACATGATTCATGCCAATATCGTAGAGAATCAAACCAGTTTTATGTGTGTGTTTCTGTTTTGTAACATTATATTGTGTATAACTTTTGTGATTGACAGTTTTGGAATAGTGGCTTGAATACGAAAGGAGTAACTGTGGCTCCAAGTCTGAAACATTTGATTCGAAATTTGTCAGACGTTTTTCGAAAGGTTATACTTCGTTCTTTTTCTTTTATTTTGCTGTACAATGAATTTAACATGTGAAAGTTGGGCTGCTGTTGCCTGGGAGAGTGCGTCGCCTCTGTGCACCGCCACCCATTTGACCCTGTCAACATATTCAGCAGTTTTAGTCTGTAAGTTTCTAAATATCGAGCAGATAGTTTGGTTACTGACCACAAGGATGGTAACTCTTCTAATTATGCCCTTGTCCTGGTGTTTGCAGTCTTCGTCAAAAGAAGAAACTTTGTTAGCATGGCTTGATTACCTTGTTTTTATTGTTTTATTTCCTTTTCTTATTTATTGATTAATGCTTTGATTTATTGGTTTATTTATTTAACTTCTTCGTGTGGGGCAGTAATTGTGGCCCATCATTGAGCACAGCTGTTATAATTCCAAACATATTTCAAAGTTCAACAAGTCGAGATTATGTCAGTGGCCATTTTTGAATTACCTTATCATTTTGGCCGCCCTATGCTGTCCTCGGTAGAATTTGTCTGTTTCCATAGATTTTTTTTTATAAAGTGGCCTTTTAGCGCTGTTGGTTAGAGCGGTGTGCTGATAACGCTGGGGTTGTGGGTTTGACCTCAGAAGGACCATGGAGAGAATGGTGGTAATAACGTCAGATACTGACCATGGGTTTAGATTTTGCCTTTATCAACGATGTAATCCTATTCATCATAAAGTAATTGTTGTGTAAGTATATACGTTTTTGTTTTCGTTTGAGCGTGATAACGCTTCACATTGTCCATCCAGTGGTTTGTATGAAATATATGGATGTTCATCAAGTCCTCTTTGATGCCCTACAACTGTTTATCCAGAATTGCTGCATTTGGCAGCCGCTTATTTCTTTTGTTTCTAAATAGTGAGCAGAACTGCAGAATGTGTTCTGGAGACTGTCGTTCTATTTAGCATGAACATCCGTCTGTGTGGGAAGCCTCATTCGGCATTAGAGCATGTATATACGTTGTTCTTTGGTTTCGAACAAGTTCGGTGTATCATCTGGCCTTCCTCAATAAAAACTTCCAAAAACGGTAACATTTCTAATTTCATTTTGCTTTTCGCAAAGTTGTTTATGTATTAATATAAATATAAGAAACTCATGCCAGGTCTACCTATTTTTAGGGGGAAAAAACATATAGATGACACTGAATTAGATAATCAAAAGCATAGAATGACGTCACACAGATGTCAAATGGGCTAGATATAGCTCCATGCGAGTAATACTTTTGAAGAATATAAATTTAAGTGTAGCAAAGATTCTTGAAGTGTTCCCAAATGCAGGCAATCTTAGATGGATGTGTGTGTGTGTGTGTGGTGTGTTGTGTGTGTGTGTGTGTGTGTGTGTGTGTGTGTGTGTGTGTGTGTGTGTGTGTGTGTGTGTGTGTGTGTGTGATCATAAAAAAACATTCACCCTTATTTGTATATTTGTATTGTTATTTTAAAAATCTTATTATGTGTGTTCTGTAAAAAGCAATTCAGTATTGTATTAATTCTTAACTATTGTTAGATTTAAGAAAAATTAAAAACTATCAGTGAACGGGAGGTTTGGGGAATTGACATTTAAGTTTTGTGTTTTGTTCTTTCATTTTGTACAGAGCATTGTTTCCATTTGATTTATTTATTGAGTTTTGCTTTGCGTTTTACTGCTTTGTGTCTGTATTTCAACTGCTTTATGGAAGTATGTAATCGCAGATTTTGGGGTTAACCCTTTGACTCCTGCACCATGTCCACCAGCATCCTGCTTTGTCAACCATGCTACCAAAGTAAAAACTTAACCCTTTGACTCCTCACCCTATCCAACAGGCAGGAAGTTGTTGGATAGGGTGAGGGAATCAAAGGGTTAAGTTTTTGCAGAGAGCTGTTGGATAAGGTGAGGGAGTCAAAGAGTTAAGTTTTTGCAGTTGGTGGATAGGGTACGGGAGTCAAAGGGTTAACGTGGGTGTCCATTTTTATATTATTGAATGTAACATTAGGTAAATGTAATATTCATAAACATAAGATGAATAATAGCTACCACATACTTTTCATACATATTTATATGTGGTGGCTGCTATTCATTTCATATTTATTGATATTCATGTTTTATGCAATATAACATTCACAAATATAAAACTCTATCAAACCTCAAATCTGCTCTGATTAAAACCGTATCAGAAGTTGATGTTATTTGGACACTTATCATGGTGGACTTTTAACAGTGCGTCAAAGATTTTGCCAAACTGACAGGACAGTCACATTTAAAAAAAATTCACGTTTTTCCGATTTTTTTTCGTTGTGGTATCTTTGATCTTATGCTTTTGGAAATAAAAGTTTTCTACGCAATTGTACAGTATCAAATTCGTGTTAGATATCTCAGCATGGGATAAGGTATGTAATGTGTCAGTATTTCGCTTTGTTTATGTAAACGCTTTGTGTGTTTTGAGTCTGTTCAAACTTGTGAGCGCATTACTGTTCATTGCCTGAAAATACTTCTTATCACTTCGTTAGCCTATGGCAATTTGGTTTTTGTGGACTAGTGTCACAGCAAGTTTGATGTTTTTTAATTTGATCCAAGTAGCTTGCTGATGGTTGGGTGTCACCTGCACAGCATGGCAGTCCCTACCGGACGATGGTGCTCCATAGTAGTCCCTATCTACGTCGTTTTGCTCCTTTTTCGTATTTTGGCTGGCCATGATAAACTTGGGGATATACGATGGTGGTTTCCCGTTGCCTTTCATCGGTCTTTGTAGGGACTTTTCACTGGTCTTTGTTATTCCCACGACTATCCACAAGGCAGTGGGGGTGATTTTCTGACAGAGTTTACTCCCTTAGCCTCATCTCTCATGAGATAACCACAAGGCAGTGGTGTTTTTCTGTTAGGATTTACTCCCTTAGCCTTGGTCTCTACTGAGACACACACAAAGCAGTGGTGCTATTCAATAGCTGGGGGTCTGGTTTGTGGGCACCAGGGGATGTCCACATGCTGGTGGGCCTGTGTGCGCACGTCTGTGGGCCAGACCTCTTCTGAGTCCTTTGAGTTTAGCCTGAGTTCGTGATGTGCTCAGTTACCACATGCCGTCATGAGGAAGCACAATGTAGGGCTTGCTGATGGAGAGGCTATGTACTGACATAGAGAGACGTGCGCATTCTGCTCTCCTTTTGGCATAGCTGCAAGCAGCAGTGCCAGCCAGCAGCGCAGGCTGAAAGCGAGAGGTGATAAGTACGCAGTCACTAGCCAACACACTAGAGAGTCATGTCTTGAAGGAGGCAGACACAAGAAGATCATTAATAAAGAAGATTAGAAAAAGACAAAAAGATTTTTTTTTATGAGGAAAGAGAAATTAGAGAACCTGGTCACTACAGAAAGTTGAAGGGAAACAGAATATCAGGTAGACCCAGGGAGAAATATTGGACAGACTTGCAAGGTGACTGAGGACAGAGAGGGTGGGAGATGTACTTGCAGGGACAAGGGTTAAATCAGTATGAAGGGCTATGCTCGCCAACGCCATGCAGCAGGACACAGGATGATGATGATGATGAGCGTCCCTGCCATTATTTTAATGTCATATTATGATCTGTTGATATTGAACATAGATCGCTGAACGGTACAGACGCTCGTTTTCTGTGTGCCACTGATTTTGACAAGGGGAAATAACCAATGAGTGGCATGATGAAATCACACAACACAAGTTTCTATGTATTTTTGAGACGACGCGTGATCGAGATATACAACTGAGCTTACTCTCCTTCCTATGTATGCCTGTCTAAAAATACAGTTCTACATTGCAACTGTTTAACAATTAATAGTCAGACGGCCCTCGGGGTACTAACTTGACCTATGATCATTAACTGGTAAATTTTGTCTGAAAGCAGCTTATTGAAACTGCGTATCATCATCATGTGCCTTGCTGCAGACGTCGGTAATCATGGCCCTCCATATGAAACTATATTTTATCGCTACATGCGTATCTCCTGTCATTGTCTCCACCCACACTGCAAGACTGGTGCTCTTTTTCCTTCCAGCTTTCCTGTTGTGACTAGGGGCCTAAATTCCTCTTGCCTCATAAAATGTCTTATAAATGCTGCTTGTCTTTTCCTGAATCTCTTCCTGTTGTTAATTGATACGCATTTGTTGGTAAGGACGCTTTTCATCTACTTGAATGCTGTTTTAGCTTGGCCTGTTCTGTTGGATATTTCTAATCTACATCTGCCATCTGGTAAGATGACTGTTTACAGATAGTTAAAGTTAGCAATCTGTGCTGTGCCATTTGCTGTCAATTATTTTACATGATGGGATTTCTTGTTACTAGCACATGGGGGTTGTCGTCAAACCATTGTGCGCGCAATACTAGAGCACCAGATCAAACATTCATCCCCCCACACCCACCCCCTATCACACACCCCCAGGAGCCTGCTGAAAGAGATCAACATACCATTCCCTGCTCAGCGATCAGCAATGTCCAGGGCACGCGAGAGCCTCTGCCCACAACTACGTCATCAGAAGCTGTGCCTGCACGCGTACATAGTGAGCGGGCCAAACCATACACTACATGTATATACTAAGGCTGCCATCCGCCTCCCACCTTCACCCCTCCCCACGTAAGAGAACACGAAAAGGGAGAGCTGAGCCCTGTTAGGAAGATCGCCCTAATGACATCAGCAATTTAAGAGATGCGTGCCTACGTGACCAACATCAGAAGTGTGTGTGTACGTGTAAACGCGTGCAATTCGCCGCACATAAGTGCAGCTGACGGGATTGCCCACTGGTGTTGTGTGAGGGTGAAGGATGATGGGAGTAAACAGGAGAGCCCCTAAATACACCAATACCAACAATGCAAGGAGCAAGGAAAATTGAAAGCAGTACACATAATAATAATAATTACAATATTTATATAGCGCAAAATCTTGATAAAATCAAATCTAAGCGCTGAAGCAGACACACACGCAAGCACGCACGCACGCACGCACGCACACACACGCACGCACACACACACACACACACACACACACACACACACACACACGCGCGCGCATGGCTATAAATGGGGAGAAAGAATAAAAGCAATAAAAGCAAGAATAAAACCAATGGAAAATTATAGAGAGCATAGCATATACAATTATATATTATAACCATGTGATTCCCTCCGAGCGGAGACAGGCTGCAGAGGGGGGGGGGGGGGGGGGGGGTTGAGTGAGGTTAGGATTTTATGCGGAGGAGAAAAGGTGAGTTTTGAGAGCGGACTTGAAGGAGACAAAAGTAGGTTGCTGACGGACTGAGAGAGGAAGATTGTTCCAGGAGAGTGGACCAGAAACAGAGAAGGCTCGTGGACCATAGGTATTGAGCTTAGTGCGTGGAAAGCGAAAAGTCAGAGGATCGGAGGCAGAGCGGAGGGTACGTGAGGGAACATAGATCTCAAGTAGGCTTGACAGGTAATCGGGGGCTGCGTTATTGAGGCTTTTGTAGCACATGGTGTCTAGTTTGTACTGTATGCGCTTTGATACAGGGAGCCAGTGAAGTTGTGCCAGGAGAGGAGATATGTGGTCAGCTTTTTTCTTTTTGAGTACAAGGCGTACAGCATTGTTTTGAATGCGCTGTAGGATGTGAATGGTGGAGGCAGGAAGACCAGACAGGAGTGAATTGCAATAGTCAATGCGAGACATTATGAAGGAGAGAACGAGTTTTGCAGTTGTTTCGACAGAGAGATATTTCCTGATCAGCCTTATACGATGGAGATGATAGTAGCAGGATCTGGCAGTTTGAGTAACAAAGTTGTTCATGGAGAGGGTAGAGTCACATGATGGTATAGTGCAGTCTTAAAGGAATAATCTGAAATTCTAACTAATCAGCAAGTGTAGTCTCAATTTGGAATGAAGAAACATTGGAAAGCTATAGTGTGTTTGTTGAATTTCAGTGATTTCTTGTCTTGATGTATATCTAAGCCACAGGATAGAATTTTGAGTAGGCTTGGAGGGTTTGACATGTTTTCAGTCTGGTCCCGCATCTGCCACCACGTATCACAGAGAGGGTTGGAGCATGTCCACCAAGTATGGCAGGTATGGGTTTGTGTCTCCCTACCTAGTGTCGTCTCCATCAAGTATCATAGGACTGGTGGTGTCAACTCACAAGGATGGATAGAGGACAGAATCGCTGAACCAGATACAGTCAAACCTCTCAATACCCATTCCAGAATGAGGAGAATACAGATTTATTAACGTGGCTCATCCACTTATTGTACATCACACATCTGAACTTATTATTGTCTAATAAAATCTATGCATAATCCAATAATCAAAGACATCTTACTTGACTCAAAATGCAAAAGGAGAGCACAGTATGGTTGCACCGCACACAACTTTTGACATTCAGCACTTCACCAAGACATAATGTATATTGATGCAACATCATTGTTCCACTCTCACATTCTGTATGTGCAGAAGGTATGGGTTCCCAGACACGAGCCCATTGTATTGTATATCTAAAGTTCGAATCTCTAACTAACTAAGCATTCGTGCACTGCTCACACTCAACACTGAAGATGACCCTTATTCTCTCTTGGTTCTAACTGCTATCTTTCCGTCTCTAGTCAGTTTCAGATTCAGTTTCAATTTCTCAAGATGACGTCTCCACGCTAGGAGCGAATTCCATATGCACTACCGTAACGTCGCTACGTGTATGGTGACCGTGGCATATACCGTAAGCCTGCACATAAACCCATGAGCTGGCCAGGTCCTGAAGCCCTACCTTGACTATGTTTTGCCTAGTCTATATTTTATGGTGGTATTCTATCAGCTTACCACTGCAATAATCTTGATTTCATGTAAATGACATGTGTATGTGTGTATCTTACCTTACATATGTATAAAGTAAATAAATAAATAATTAAAGGTCTGAATCAAAACACAACTTGTTATTCTGCATAAACTCGTCTCACATGACAGACCCACTCTGTCAATGCCCAAATACTTAGCTGTCTATCATATAGTCACTAATGGTGTAAACTCTGCTGTCTGTCTTCTGGCTTACTCTGTCTCAGCCTACACCAGGAACCAAGAGCTACATGATGACCCAACCATTGGTATGATTATCTCTCTGACCTCACCTGATAGGTATGCATGCCCTCCTGTTGGTCAGCAGTTTCTCTCCATGGGCAGCAAAGAAAACAAACGAGACAGTCTTGATGGAGGCAGAAACAAGAAGATCATTGAAAAGGAAGATTAGGAAAAGATAGGCAAGATTTATAGGCCATTTTATGAGGAGAGGGGAATTGGAGCAACTGGTCACAACAGAAAAGCTGGAGGGAAAGAGAGCACAAGAGAGACCCAAGGAAAAAATATTGGACGGACTTGCAGAGTGGCTGTCAATCTAAACAATTCTCGGAACACAACGAAATAGTTGACAGTGCTATCATCAAAGCCTTATTCACACAGTCCATTCAAAATAACACCATAAACTATGTTACAAAGTCCAAGTAACTAGTTACCAAAAACATTTGTGTGATTATCTCACGATTTATTTTGCAAATTCATTATTAACATACACAGTTGATGAATCGAAATCACACACACACACACAAACATACACATACACACACATGCACACGTGCACGTAGGCAGAGTTAGAGAGAGATCAAGATATATATATATATATATATATATATATATATATATATATATATATATATATATATATATATATATATATATATATATAGAGAGAGAGAGAGAGAGAGAGAGTTCAGATGTCTGATTCAAAAAGGCCAAGATACCCACAAAAGGGATGCTTAGAATGCGTTACAAAAGAAATAATCAATTACATCAGAGAACAGTATTAACAACTGACGACGCCGACGACAACAACAACAACAACAAAAGCCAAAACAAGCTTCTTGTTACGACAAAGCATTTCCCCTTGTTTTAAATGCTTTAAGTAGAAACAAACCAAACTTCTTAACAGAGTCATAGCGAGTGGAGTTAATAATAAACACAGCTGAAACACATTTGGAGTTCTATAGTATTTTTTGTGGGATAAAGTTTCAACAGTGATCATCAAAGTCTGGACAGCAGAGGACAAAGTGTATTTTCTTTTGTTTTGCATGCACGTAAAAAAGACACACTAAAGCAGAGTTTCTACATTGCTTGAACCTGAACAGATGAACCGTCACAGGTGATACATCAAGTCTAAATTTCGCTATAATTTCTTTAAAATGAACAGCCAAGTCAAGGCTAATACAAGGCTTAAAACAGTGTGAGTTTATGAAAGACTGATGCAAATGATATCTTGCACCTGTCAGTAAATGATCATTTGATTTGCCACCAGAAATCATGGTCTTCAGATTAAGGTCTGGCATTCCATTCAACCTACAACTATAAATACAGTTATGTTCATTTTATTTCTTCATGGATAATATTATTGATAATGTAAACTTTGCTATGAAAATGAAATTTATGTCTTAACCATTTCTGTGAAAAAGATTTGATCATTTATATACAGTCCGTAACCCCCCTTCCCTCCCTCCCCCCCAAAAAATCAAACGTACTGAATACCACCACCACCACCACACCAAAGCATAACAATACAAAACAACAAAACAAAAAATACCACCATCAACACCACCACCACTACACCACCAAACAACAACAACATCAACAACAACAAAACAACAACAAACAACAAAATACAGCAACCCACAAAGGCAATCAATCAACCAAACCCACCCACCAACCAACCATCCAACCAACCAACAAACCCCCTCCCCCCAACCCCCCCCCAAAAAAAAAAAACAACAACCCAACAACAATAACAACAACAACAATACACGAACAACAAACATATAGACAAATCTATTTCAATACAAGGTTGCCTTGGTTAGATTTGAAATGTTAGCTGCTTAAAAAAGAAACCAAAATGTCCACTCCGCAAAGTCAGCTAGACCTCAGAAAAGCTGGAACTCAGAATAAACCTGTAGGTTATGTGAGGAGATTACCAGACTCTCAGTCATGTAAACAGAACGCTGGTTTCAAGAAGTTCCCGAGAAAGTGCTGTGTACACACCTTCCCCCCAAACGCCATGTTTCTGAATCGTGTGATCCTGACCTTGGCACCTTTCCTGCTAAGCTTACTCTTTACTTCTCTCTTGAATTCACAACAGTCCACCCCTCACGGCCGTTTACAGCGGGCTGCTTAGTTCTATGGCACGGCTGGTTTATGAGTCACGATCACAGACATCTAAGATATAGACTGCGCGCGCCTGTCTGCGAGTGGCCCCATCGCGCCACCATTTGACGAACGGTCTGCTCGTTCTCAGCAGCTGGGCGCAGGCCTAATACAACCTAGTAATGTGCTCCAATCATCCTGCGTGAAGAAATCTATTTTTGACATCGGAGTTTTCCGTTTTCTGGTTATTCCACAGACGTGCAGTTTTTGAGAAATCAGAATTCAGGCGGAGACTAAAATCACTGTTTCGAAACATTAAGGCAAGCTAACTCTAATTTTACTGGACCCATTAGGCAAAACCTGAACGAAGACTGTGTGATTATACTTGGTTGTGTTGAAGTTCTCTGGAAATCGTGATGGAAGTTGTGTTTGTGTAAAGCAGGTAAGGTTGTTCAGTGTCTGGTTGGCAATGTCTGTGTCTGAAGTGTGTTTAAGAGGGATTCATCGCCCTCGTACAGTTCCATATGCATTCCACCTAAACCTGTCAGCAATTATCTGACAAACTCCTTGAGTCTGCACAAAAATGGGGAGGGGGATGGAGGAGAGAGAAGAGACCAATGAAACAGTAAGCTGACACCACTGACCAGAATGATAGAATCTGTAAGATGGGTATGGTACAAGTCAGATTTTTAATGATGTGGGGTGGTATTGCATTGTAGATATCAGATATGTCTCTTGATTTTGC
>JAPXFY010000029.1:7845468-7877968 GCA_030674185.1 Monoplex corrugatus
AATGTTTTCGTAGTTGCATCAGTTGCACGGGCCCCAAACGGTTGTGTGGAGTTGGGAACACTTTTACACGAGTTGCCTGGAGTTGGCTGGGGTTGTAGGCAGGAAGTAGTTTCGCGCCACGCGTGCCTCCGTGACACACGCAGCGCGAGCCTCAAGAAACGGCGGGAACAGGGGAGGAGCCTAACGGTTGCACGTTTCCTTTTACACGAATGCAACTCCACACAACTTTGCGGTTGCACGGCTCCTCGTGCAACTGGTAAAACCCAGTGGTTGCACGTTAGTTGCATCCCGTGTAAACGTAGCATTAAGAATGATGTCGCCGACAGGCTGGCGTTCACGGCAACAGCAACTAGCAAGAGCACTGGTCAACAAAATCGGAGATTTCGTGTGTTTAAAAATAGAAGGAAGTTATGGGTTTTTCCGAATTAGTTGACGCTACTGTCGCATCTGTCTTTGTTGTCTATCAGAATGCGACTTGAACGTTTCAAACTACGTACAGAAGCAGTGTTACATCAAAACATTTATTTGTTTACTGATTTCAGGTAACGTATGACTCAGAACGACCGAGAGTATAAGGACAGGGTAAACAGCGGTATCAGAAATAGGCTTAGGCTTATGCCTTTATTCCATAATTTACCATCGGAAAACGCCTGCTCCAAAATTGTCATGTTTTCAAGTGGCGCAGTAGAAGACAGCAGAAAGAGATTATAGGAGTTTTAAATTAAAATTAATTCATCTATTCCAAAGTACTCGGAATGACTTTTAGGTAAGCAACTTCATATTTATGAAATATCCATTTCCTAGCTTATGTAGTATTTGTTCGTTTGCTTATCTATCTTTTTATTGTTTCCATTGAAGGTACACAGAACACTCAGCCTCAGACATTTACCTGTGTCAACAGCCTCGACAAAGCATGGAACTCAGGCCTATTACCAAGGTAAGAACACACAACTTAGTAACTGAACACATTTCCTTCTTTCTTTCTGTATATTCTGTTTTAAAGCGTGTACTTTGGCATTTTTGTTTCGGTGCCTTCTGTGGCTGTAGGACATGCCATTTCTGATTGGTTAGTTATGTATTGGCTAGATGTTTGGTTGAGTAGATCTATGGTTTGATGGTTTGTTTTGATTGATAAAGTAAACCTAGCTGGCTGATTGATGGTTTTGTTGTTTGATTGATAAAGTAAACCTAGTTGGCTGATTGATGGTTTTGTTGTTTGATTGATAAAGTAAACCTAGCTGGCTGATTGATGGTTTTGTTGTTTGATTGATAAAGTAAACCTAGCTGGCTGATTGATGGTTTTGTTGTTTGATTGATAAAGTAAACCTAGCTGGCTGATTGATGTATTTGTTGTTTGATTGATAAAGTAAACCTATCTGGCTGATTGATGGTTTTGTTGTTTGATTGATAAAGTAAACCTAGCTGGCTGATTGATGGTTTTGTTGTTTGATTGATAAAGTAAACCTAGCTGGCTGATTGATGTATTTGTTCATTACTTGATTTACAGGTTGGCTGGTTGAATAATTGGTTTATTGATGAAATCATTGGATTGTGGATTGGTTCATTTATTGACTAATGGGTTGATTGTTTGATTAATTGGTTTATTGATGAAATGATTGGTTAACTGATTAGTTGGTTGATTGCTTAATTGGTTGATTTATGAAATAGTTGATTAATTGTAATTGGTTGGTGGATTGATGGATTTGTTAGTTAATTTATTATTTGGTTGGTTGATTGTAGCTGCGGTTATTGTTGTATTCCTGCTTCACCACGCAATGATTGTCAATTCATCTGTAGTTTGTTTTGTTGTTTTTGCTCTATTTAAAAAAAAAGTGCAAATATATATAGTTTAAAGACGGAGAGAGGAGAGAGAGAGGTGGTGCTGTAGTATGGCCACATGTCTTCCACATTTCATATTGGGTGAAAACCTTGTAATTAAAAGAATAATTAGATGAATGAATGAATGAATGAATGAATGAATGAATGAATGAATAGATACCATCCAGTCCAATGATGATGATATGGGGCACCTCTGGTTTCAGGTCCTGGTTAACATCTTGCTTTTGGTGTGCTCGTCAGCTGCCCAGGATGGTGAGTTGTGCACATTGTCCAGATCTATTCACTGTCTTCTGTCTGTCTGTCTGTCTGTCTCTCTGTCTCTGTCTCTGTCTCTGTCTGTCTGTCTGTCTGTCTGTCTGTCTCTCTCTCTCTCTCTCTCTCTCTCTCTCTCTCTCTCTCTCCCCTTCTTCTTCTTCTTTTTCTTCTTCTAGGCTGATCTACACATATTTGTAAGTTTGAACAACGGCTTTGAGCCCTTAACTTTTGCCGTTGTGTTTTGGTCTTGCTACCGCTCTTCTGGAACGTTTCATCTCACAGGATGTGATCTTTCTTTCAAGTGTCTTGTTTAATGTCCAAATATGACACAGGTATGTCTTGTGTGATTGAAAAACAATTACATTGAGAAGCCTGGTTTTTGTTGTTTCCATTGGGATGGGTGTGTAAAAATTGGAAATTCTCAGCATTTACCTTGTTGGCTGTGCTCTCAGTATCTCTGTCCATTTTTCTATCATCGGTGAATAAGCTTCTTAAGTATTTAGATTCTGTCTTTTAACAAAAATTTTGCCTTTGGATCCTGATGTCCAGTTTTTTTGGTAGTTTGTTCTACTCCCGTAAATTCTGTCCTGCTGGTACTGATATTCATGCCGTGATCTTCACAGTTACTGTTTAACATGTTTGTATGCTTTTGGAGCTGTCTTTCCAAGCCTTCTGGAATATGATGGTAAGCGACATGATTCCAGTCTCCCTGAAGGCCATTACGGCCTTCACTGTGATGCCACCCACACCTGCGGACTTTCTCTTTGGGTCGTCAGTGCTTTTCTGATGTCTTTCTCCACAATGTTTGTTTCTTGTTGTTCTGGATATTTTGAGGTGAATAACGACTTGCTGTGACTTTGTCCAGTAGGGTTTGAAAGATATTTGAAATATTCTTCCTGTGTTTTGTGTGATTTTGTTTTCATCATAAAAAAATGATAGCTTTGTTATCGATAACTATATTAGGGTTAAAATGTTCATCCGTCAAGTCACATTGCCTTCACCATCACACAGAATTCAAATGATGAGTGTTTGCAGAATTAACTCAATTTTCCTCTATATGTATCTTCCAAGATGCATTTTTGCAGCTGTCATCATTCTTTTATTGGGTGTCTTTGCAACTTACTATTTCACATTTCAAGTTCTAACGCATTTTGAATTTCACATTCAATAACACGTACCATGTACATCATTTTCTTTTCCTTGATGGCTTCCTTTACAATGTCATTCTACCATACTGTTGCCTTTCTCAGTCGTCTTCCAGACTTCCTGGTCCCACATGTGCTGTCATTTTGCTGGTCTTTACGAGTTCTTGATTCTCTGTGATTGTCGTTTGGATCTTTTCCTGGACACCTGTATCCTTGAGTCTTCTCAAATTAATCTGCTCTGACTGTCTGGATTTATCTGGGCAATGATGTTTTTCTTCTTTTTTCTTTGGTGTCCACATTACTACTGGTTGATGTCATTGTCTAGTCCCCTGCTCATGATAATGCTCTGGAATAGTTTATATTGTTTCTTTTAAAGGATTGTTTTTAGGCCTTCATATGAAAGTGTTGTCGCATCATGCGCATGCAATATGGTTGTTTTCTCTTCTTGTTCTGTTATAGCATGCTTATACGATTAATTCATTGCTGAAAACTACTTAGGAGTTTTCTTCCTTGGATGTTGGGCTGTATAAATCTTCGTCATTATCATAATGATAATAATAATAATAATAATAATAATAATAATAATAAAATAATATAATAAATAATAATAATAATATAATAAAATAATAATAATAATAATAATAATAATAATAATAATTGTAATAATGATAATAATGATGATGATGATGCTAATAATAAAATAATAATAATAATTGTTACTACTAATATTATTACTCCTCCTCCTCCTATTGCTACTAATATTTTCTTCATCATCATCATCATCATCATCATCATTATTGTCATCACGTTTTGTCAAAATGAAGTCAATTTAAAGGGATGAAGTGCAACCATTCCATTTGTACCCAGTGTAGATTTGTTTGTAACTTTTCCTATAGGAACAGAAGAAGAAGCTGAAAATCCAGTTTGAAGAGTCAAACAAAAGTAGTGATCATTTGGACAAATATCGGTACTATCTTAAAATTGACACTGCACAAACACCTACGCACGTGGTAGACAAAGTATTGGATTTTTTTCTAAACCATAAATAACGGAGTGATGAAGAGTGGACATGACAGGTATTCTGATTTTGGGATCATGATGTATACATAAGCCATTACCAGTCATGATGGGTACAAATGCGTAACTTGTGGTCTGTATATCAAGAAATAACAGTGGAACATAACGTGAGTGCTTTGTTGAGATGAACTGACACATTTCTGAGTATTTTCATGCCTAGATGCTATCAACAGACTTAGTTGAAATTGACTTGGGAATTTACAAAACTTAAAGTGCTATGCATTTGTCCTCTTGAACTACTATAAGTACTAAAGCACAGGGCAGCATGAAATGAAAACCTCATCTTCTGGAATATCACTACAGCACTGAGGGCAAATTTAAAATCAACTCCAGTATGTCTTTGTGGGGGCAACAGTGTTTGAGAAGATGAGTTAGAGGTGGATGTAACTGTTGGGTGTGAGCTCAGAGAGGGAAGATGTGTATGGAGAGGAAAGTGACAAATAGTATGTTGAGGAAGGAGGGTTGGTAGGTGGGAGAGGGAGCTATGGGGTGTGGGATCATAGGGACGGTAAAGCCACAGAGTGCTTTAGGGTGATTGGGGAGCTATGGCAGATGATGGTGTTTGGAAGTGTGGTTCTGGAAAGGTGTGTCTGTGTGGCGTCAGCAGTAGCTGGGGCTATGATAGACACAATCATTATGAGACCACACAGCACCTACTTTGTCTTCTTTTGGTTCTGGCAAGACATACAGTAGAATGAGTTAAAGCATAATTCAGATTGTAGAAAACCCACAGTATACATTTTGTCATGAAATTCATGACAAGATCAAAGCAACATCACAATCGGCTCCAATGTAGGATATCACAGATGGGACAGTCAGGAAAACCAAATCAGCGTGCATGAGAACTGAGAAAATTTAAGGAGGAAACAGATGGGTTGGAAGAATACCCAGAAAACAGATAGATTGAAGAATACCCAGAAAACAGATGGATTGGAAGAATACCCAGAAAACAGATGGATTGGAAGAATACCCAGAAACAGATGGATTGGAAGAATACCCAGAAAACAGATAGATTGGAAGAATACCCAGAAAACAGATAGATTGGAAGAATACCCAGAAAACGATGGATTGGAAGAATACCCAGAAAACAGATAGATTGGAAGAATACCCAGAAAACAGATGATTGGAAGAATACCCAGAAAACAGATAGATTGGAAGAATACCCAGAAACAGATGGATTGGAAGAATACCCAGAAAACAGATAGATTGGAAGAATACCCAGAAAACAGATAGATTGGAAGAATACCCAGAGAACAGATAGATTGGAAGAATACCCAGAAAACAGATGGATTGGAAGAATACCCAGAACAGATGATTGGAAGAATACCCAGAAACAGATAGATTGGAAGAATACCCAGAAAACAGATGGATTGGAAGAATACCCAGAAAACAGATGGATTGGAAGAATACCCAGAAACAGATAGATTGGAAGAATATCCAGAAAACTGATAGATTGGAAGAATACCCATAAAACTGATAGATTGGAAGAATACCCAGAAAACTGATAGATTGGAAGAATACCCAGTAAACAGATGGATTGGAAGAATACCCAGATCATATCAAATACCATTGAAAACAATCATACTACAAAACCATTGAAAAACGTGTCACAAATGGCCAGGAGGAATATCCCAACTGGACATTAACCCAGATCAACTCATGTGAAAATCAGCTGCAGCTCTCAAGATGTTATAACGTATGTAATATTCCCAAATGTATTTCATTATTTTAATACCCATCATCTCCTTTGATTTATTGTGAGGTTGCTAGATTATATGATGATAACAGATGAGAGCCCAGATGTTCGTTACCAGTTGGTCGTTGAACATGCAAGTTTACAAGAGGGCTGCTGATGGAGAGCTGAATTTTACTACAATAACTATAGTCCAGTTTTGTTGTAGTGATTGTTACAAGGGAAAACAGTAGTATTCAGAACTCATAAGTTAGTGTACACCCCAAGAACTTGCCAACGCGCTGGGTTTATGCGAAAATTTATGGCATTCGCCACTAGTATTTTGATCATTTTCCATCATGTAACATCTGTGTTGTAAGTGCATATTGACTTTTTAGGCAGAATGACATCATTTTGAAAAGAACAATATTGAGAAATTGAAACTGGTGCATTGTGTCTGGTATGTTTGGGTTTATGTTTGGCTGGATTAGACTCAGCCAGCAGTTGCATGCATTTTGCTGTCTTTTTGTAGAAGTTAAGGACTAGGCTAGTGAATGACCATTGTATCTAGTTACGGGTCGCCTATATTTTGCAGGAAGAATGTTTGTGAAAGTACTGTTCAGTCATGTTGAAGTCACTTTTTGTTGTTTCTATGGAGGACTGGGACTTTGATAGATTTATTTGCTGCTAGAGAGATGATCAATCTGAAAATGGATATTGAAGATGGAGAGTGATATTAAATTGAAGCATGCAGCTGTAGGTTAGGTGTGATTTCAAACTCACAATGGCAGTGGGCCACATATTTCAGTAGACATGACACCAGTGGAAGGGTTGTTTGGTCATATTGACGGCATTAATAGTTTCCCCCAGGGGAACGGCCAGGAAGTTGCATTACATGAAATGACTGATGGGGTGAATCTTTACATTAAAATGTATCTATTAATTCAATGACAACACAGCAACACAGCAAACCTCAAGATTTCGCTGATGTATACAGTATATGTATAGAGTTTGACAATTGCCATAATTATATTGGATCCTTTTCATCATCATTATCAAACGCCCTGCCACATGGCGTTGGCGATCATGGCCCTCCATATGCATCTATCCCTTGCTGCCATGAGCATGTCTTCCACCCTCTCTGTCCTCAGCCATTCTGCAAGTCCGTCCAATATTTTTGCCTGGGTCTTCTTGTGCTCTCTTGCCCTCCAGCTTTCCTGTTGTGACCTGGATCCTTTTACCAACTGTTTACTAAATATCAATGGCGTGTAGGGCGACCAACATAATCATGGTGTTGGCACACTGAGAAATTTCAAATGCTATAGCGACACCTTGAGAGAACTGAAACAATAAAAAAAAAGTAACAACAAAATAATACAAACAACATTCTTAAATTTTTTACTGTTACGTTTTTTTTTTCTAGAGTGATAAAATTTATTTTGGGTCTGGTAAACAGGAAGCACAAATACCACGTGCGACGCCCCAACAGTAAAAAAAGGCGCTGAAGGTCACGTGATATGTCACTTTCCTGTTGATCTCAGTACAGTGGCACCTCCAGTAACCATCAGCGTGGAGTTATATCCCTTCAAGAACAGTGAGTGAACGTGTGTGTGTGTGTGTGTGTGTGTGTGTGTGTGTGTGTGTGTGTGTGTGTGTGTGTGTGTGTGTGTGTGTGTGTGTGTAGGTGTGTGCGTAGGGGTGTGTGTAGATGTATGTGTGCTTATATATATCTATATGTGTGTGTGTGTGTGTGTGTGGTGTGTGTGTGTGTGTGTGTGTGTGTGTGTGTGTGTGTGTGTGTGTGTGTGTGTGTGTGTGTGTGTGTGTGTTTAAAAGAGAGTGTGTGTCGTGAACTGAACTAAAACAAAACTGAAGTGGTCTGATTGTGAATTTGATTTGAACTGATAATGATCAAACCAACTTGATTCAAAAGCCAAATAGTTTTTCAGTTCACTAAAACTGAAATTGATTGAAACTTTAACGTAACAGAGACAGTTTTGAATTAGGCTTTCTTTGGATTTGTATCAATGTAGTTTGATTTGAGTCACTTTGATGTACAAATTTGATTTGAATTGACACTAATGTTGATTTGACCTGATCTGACCTGGGCTCATGTTTTCTCAATTTTTTAAATCCAGTATAGAAATGAAGTGAAATTGAATCATGATTTTAGTATACATGTAAACTCTGAATATGGTTTGTCTTTTTGTTCTTCAGAGCAGCAAGTGTTCATTTTGGAATGTCATTCAGTGGATGGCATGAAGTAATCTGCGACACAGAAAGAGAAGGGTACACATTTAACAAAATCTTTGGAAAAGACATTGTGGTAAACATAACCGAGGCATCAGAGGACAACCTTGGGAGATACGTCTGTAAAAGCATGTATGCCAAGTCTCCACAGCAACAGCCAATACCGTGCAAATTTGTTTACGAAGGTAAGCAACAAATACCAATACAGTTATTGTATTATATCATGTTGTGTTGTGTCATTGTATTACATCATGTTGTCCTGTCCTGTGTTTTTTGTATTGCATCATGTAGTCCTGTGCTGTGTTTATTGTATTACATAATGTTGTCCTCTCCTGTGCTGTGTTTATTGTATTGCATCATGTTGTCCTGTGCTTTGTTTATTGTATTACATCATGTTGTCCTGTGCTGTGTTTATTGTATTACATCATGTTGTCCTGTGCTGTGTTTATTGTATTACATCATGTTGTTCTGTCCTGTGTTTATTGTATTACATCATGTTGTACTGTGCTGTGTTTATTGTATTACATCATGTTGTCCTGTGCTGTGTTTATTGTATTACATCATGTTGTCATGTACTTTGTTTATTGTATTACATCGTGTAGTCCTGTCCTGTGTTTATTGTATTACATCATGTTGTCATGTGCTGTGTTTATTGTATTACATCATGTTGTTCTGTCCTGTGTTTATCGTATTACATCATGTTGTGCTGTCCTGTGTTTATTGTATTACATCATGTTGTCCTGTGCTGTGTTTATTGTATTACATCATGTTGTCATGTGCTTTGTTTATTGTATTACATCATGTTGTTCTGTCCTGTGTTTATTGTATTACATCATGTTGTCCTGTGCTGTGTTTATTGTATTACATCATGTTGTGCTGTCCTGTGTTTATTGTATTACATCATGTTGTCCTGTGCTGTGCTGTGTTTATTGTATTACATGATGTTGTCATGTGCTGTGTTTATTGTATTACATCATGTTGTCCTGTGCTGTGTTTATTGTATTACATCATGTTGTCCTGTGCTGTGTTTATTGTATTACATCATGTTGTCCTGTGCTGTGTTTATTGTATTACATCATGTTGTCCTGTGCTGTGTTTATTGTATTACATCATGTTGTCTTGTGCTGTGTTTTTTATATGTTTTATTGTATTACATCATGTTGTCAGGTGCTGTGCTTATTGTATTACATCATGTTGTCCTGTGCTGTGTTTATTGTATTACATCATGTTGTCCTGTGCTGTGTTTATTGTATTACATCATGTTGTCAGGTGCTGTGCTTATTGTATTACATCATGTTGTCCTGTGCTGTGTTTATTGTATTACATCATGTTGTCTTGTGCTGTGTTTATTGTATTACATCATGTTGTCAGGTGCTGTGCTTATTGTATTACATCATGTTGTCCTGTGCTGTGTTTATTGTATTACATCATGTTGTCCTGTGCTGTGCTTATTGTATTACATCATGTTGTTCTGTCCTGTGTTTATTGCATTACATCATGTTGTCCTGTGCTGTGTTTATTGTATTACATCATGTTGTCCTGTGCTGTGTTTATTGTATTACATCATGTTGTCCTGTGCTGTGTTTATTGTATTACATCATGTTGTCCTGTGCTGTGTTTATTGTATTACATCATGTTGTCTTGTGCTGTGTTTATTGTATTACATCATGTTGTCAGGTGCTGTGCTTATTGTATTACATCATGTTGTCCTGTGCTGTGTTTATTGTATTACATCATGTTGTCCTGTGCTGTGCTTATTGTATTACATCATGTTGTTCTGTCCTGTGTTTATTGCATTACATCATGTTGTCCTGTGCTGTGTTTATTGTATTACATCATGTTGTGCTGTGCTGTGCTGTGTTTATTGTATTACATCATGTTGTCCTGTGCTGTGATGTGTTTATTGTATTACATCATGTTGTGCTGTGCTGTGTTGTGTTTATTGTATTGCATCATGTTGTCCTGTCCTGTGCTGTGTTTATTGTATTACATCATGTTGTCCTGTCCTGTGCTGTGTTTATTGTATTGCATCATGTTGTGCTGTGCTGTGTTGTGTTTATTGTATTGCATCATGTTGTGCTGTGCTGTGATGTGTTTATTGTATTACATCATGTTGTCCTGTCCTGTGCTGTGTTTATTGTATTGCATCATGTTGTGCTGTGCTGTGTTGTGTTTATTGTATTGCATCATGTTGTGCTGTGCTGTGCTGTGTTTATTGTATTACATCATGTTGTCCTGTGCTGTGTTGTGTTTATTGTATTACATCATGTTGTGCTGTGCTGTGTTGTGTTTATTGTATTGCATCATATTGTGCTGTGCTGTGCTGTGTTTATTGTATTACATCATGTTGTGCTGTGCTGTGTTGTGTTTATTGTATTGCATCATGTTGTGCTGTGCTGTGTTGTGTTTATTGTATTACATCATGTTGTGCTGTGCTGTGCTGTGTTTATTGTATTGCATCATGTCCTGTGCTGTGTTTATTGTATTGCATCATGTTGTCCTGTGCTGTGTTTATTGTATTACATCATGTTGTCCTGTCCTGTGCTGTGTTTATTGTATTACATCATGTCCTGTGCTGTGTTTATTGTATTGCATCATGTTGTCCTGTGCTGTGTTTATTGTATTGCATCATGTTGTCCTGTGCTGTGTTTATTGTATTACATCATGTTGTCCTGTGCTGTGCTTATTGTATTGCATCATGTTGTACTGTGCTGTGTTTATTGTATTACATCATGTTGTCCTGTGCTGTGTTTATTGTATTACATCATGTCCTGTGCTGTGTTTATTGTATTACATCATGTTGTCCTGTGCTGTGTTTATTGTATTACATCATGTTTTCCTGTGCTGTGTTTATTGTATTACGTTATGTTGTCCTGTCCTGTGCTGTGTTTATTGTATTACATCATGTTGTACTGTGCTGTGTTTATTGTATTACGTTATGTTGTCCTGTCCTGTGCTGTGTTTATTGTATTGCATCATGTTGTACTGTGCTGTGTTTATTGTATTACATCATGTTGTCCTGTGCTGTGTTTATTGTATTACATCATGTCCTGTGCTGTGTTTATTGTATTACATCATGTTGTCCTGTCCTGTGCTGTGTTTATTGTATTACATCATGTTGTCCTGTCCTGTGCTGTGTTTATTGTATTACATCATGTTGTCCTGTCCTGTCCTGTGTTTATTGTATTACATCATGTTGTCCTGTCCTGTGCTGTGTTTATTGTATTACATCATGTTTTCCTGTGCTGTGCTGTGTTTATTGTATTACATCATGTTGTCCTGTCCTGTGTTTATTGTATTACATCATGTTGTCCTGTCCTGTGTTTATTGTATTACATCATGTTGTCCTGTCCTGTGCTGTGTTTATTGTATTACATCATGTTGTCCTGTGCTGTGTTTATTGTATTACATCATGTTGTCCTGTGCTGTGTTTATTATATTACATCATGTTGTCCTGTGCTGTGTTTATTGTATTACATCATGTTGTCCTGTGCTGTGTTTATTGTATTACATCATGTTGTCATGTGCTGTGTTTATTGTATTACATCATGTTGTCCTGTGCTGTGTTTATTGTATTACATCATGTTTTCCTGTGCTGTGTTTATTGTATTACATCATGTTGTCCTGTCCTGTGCTGTGTTTATTGTATTACATCATGTTGTCCTGTCCTGTGCTGTGTTTATTGTATTACATCATGTTGTCCTGTGCTGTGATGTGTTTATTGTATTACATCATGTTGTCCTGTCCTGTGCTGTGTTTATTGTATTGCATCATGTCCTGTGCTGTGTTTATTGTATTGCATCATGTTGTCCTGTGCTGTGTTTATTGTATTACATCATGTTGTCCTGTCTTGTGCTGTGTTTATTGTATTGCATCATGTTGTCCTGTGTTGTGTTTATTGAATTACATCATGTTGTCCTGTGCTGTGTTTATTGTATTACATCATGTTGTCCTGTGTTGTGTTTATTGTCTTACATCATGTTGTCCTGTGCTGTGTTTATTGTCTTACATCATGTTGTCCTGTGCTGTGTTTATAGTATTACATCATGTTTTCCTGTGCTGTGTTTATTGTATTACATCATGTTGTCCTGTGCTGTGTTTATTGTCTTACATCATGTTGTCCTGTGCTGTGTTTATAGTATTACATCATGTTTTCCTGTGCTGTGTTTATTTTATTACATCATGTTGTCCTGTACTCTGCTGTGTTTATTGTATTGCATCATGTCCTGTGCTGTGTTTATTGTATTGCACCATGTTGTCCTGTGCTGTGTTTATTGTGTTACATCATTTGCCCTGTGCTGTGTTTTTTGTGTTACATCATTTGTCCTGTGCTGTGCTGTGCTGTGTTTATTGTATTACATCATGTTGTGCTGTGCTGTGTTCATTGTATTACATCATGTTGTCCTGTGCTGTGTTTATTGTATTACATCATGTTGTCCTGTGCTGTGTTCATTGTATTACATCATGTTGTCCTGTGCTGTGTTTATTGGATTGCATCATGTCCTGTGCTGTGTTTGTTGTATTGCATCACGCTGTCCTGTCCTGTGCTGTGTTTATTGTATTACATCATGTCGTCCTGTGCTGTGTTTGTTGTATTGCATCACGCTGTCCTGTCCTGTGCTGTGTTTATTGTATTACATCATGTCGTCCTGTGCTGTGTTTATTGGATTGCATCATGTTGCACTGTGGTGTTTTGTATTGTGGTTTGTTGTGTTGTGTTGTGGTGCGTCATGTTGTGTTAAAACGCGTCATGCTGTGTTGTGTCATTTTCTGTTGTGTTTTGTATCCCATCATGCTGTGTTGTATTGTGCTACATTTTGTCATGTATTTGGAGTAGGTTTGAGGGCATTTCTATTCACAACACAGTTTACCAGCAAACTAGAAATGATTGACCCAGTGAAGCAAAAAAGTAAATAATACACCAAGGTTAAAAGACAAAACAAAACAAAACAAACAGACAAAATCCCAACAACAACGGGAATGGGGGAGGCTTGGGAGGTGATGATTGCTGACACAGAGTGACCAGGTTTTCATATTGTGGAAGACTGGCGATAAAAGGGTCATGGCCACATGAGTCACAGAAGCTGGCACTGACAGACACAACACAGTCAGTCTGAAGAACTTCAAAGAAACACAAGTAAAATTTCCTCCAAAGCAGATGAGAGACAATTGAATACAGGATTACTAAAGCATTGTTGACCAAAATGACAGGGACTGAAATCAGTTTTGGCCAAAATGGTAGGAACTGCAAGTATGTTTGGCCAAAGTGGCAGCAACGATTTTAAGATATGTGTAAATTCATTCTGGAAATACTGGCAACCGAAATAACGTTTGTAGAGAGTGCCCACAACACGGAAGTGGATGACTGCCAAAGCAAAACAGTTGCAAACGAAGTGGGCAATAAAATTGATAAGAAAAACAAGGAGAATTCTTAGAAATGCAGGCAATAGAAAAATCTGTCCCAGAAGATGACTTGAACCGAAAACACTTTCGGACCAAATTGCAGAAACTAACTTCAGACACATAAATTCGTACCAGATAACAGTAATCAAGCTAATGTTTACAGACAGTCTCCGCAGCACAGAAATGCATGGCCCTCAAATCCCTAAAAAATGTATCTATGTTGACACAGGGGAAATTATTTTATATCCACCGTTGTTTGAAATTCGAAGATAGTTTTTGTCCAAATGCTTCTGTAAACAGTTTTTTTAGTACCATCTCTTTCATGATACACTCTGTTCTTATTTTTGATGAACTCTGTGCATGTTGCTTTGATGTATTGGTGTGTGTATGCCTGACTGTGTATGTACTGACATGGCAACCCTCCCCTCCTCCAACCTAAATACGTGAAAGTGCTGCGGGTATTCTCTGATTCATTTTTGTACTATACCAATAGTACCAGTTGTTTATCATGATCACCACCACCATCATCATCATTGTTACCATAAGCATCTTCTAAATGCTGATAAATCTGTCTTACTGAATGTATCAAATTACATCAGGATGGGGAGAGAATTGTTTCAGCTCTGTCTGTCTACGGCTTTGATGTTTATGCAATATTTCACATGTTTTGCCAAGTTATGATTAACATTTGTTTTGTTATCATCCATATCATCCATACGCCTACAGGGGGTTAAAGGATGAAATTATTTGAACTTTGCACTTTGTTCCAGGAACAACTCCTCCCACTGAATATGGCCCATCAACCACAGGTAGATATTCTGAGATGAACTAACAGTTTGTCCGTTTTCTTTGGCTTCCTTTGTATTGGTTCATTTGTATTCAGTCTTTTAAAGATATCTGTTCTATCCGTTAAATTCATTTTTGTGTATATTTATTTTCATGTGTCTTTCTTGGCAGTGACATGTTTTCTTCAAAATTGTGCACACGCACTTATGTACATTGGCACATATACACACACGCACGTACACACCACTTATGTACATTGGCACATATACACACACGCACGTACACACACACTTATGTACATTGGCACATATACACACACGCACTTATGTACATTGGCACATATACACACACGCACTAGTACTGCACATATACACACTGCAGTACACAACTTGTACATGCACATATACACACACGCACGTACACACACACTTATGTACATTGGCACATATACACACACGCACGTACACACACACACACACACACACACACACACACACACACACACACATATATATATATATATATATATATACATATTATACATATATATATTACATATATGTGTGTGTGTATGTATATGCACACACAAATCCAGATACAAATACACTCTCTCCATCTCTCACATAATAATAATAATAATGGCTTCTTATATAGCGCTTAATCAAAATAATTTCTCTAAGTGCTTTACAAAAATATACTGCATTCACCTCTCCTACACACACAACCACACACCTCACAAACAACTACGAATACCACCACTACAGAAACCAACAAATCCTACGAGCACAACACTCACTCATCTCAAGCATTGCTACAAAACCAAATCACACAACGTTCAATTATACAACAAACACATGCAATAGAAACACACCCTGAAACAGTATGTCAAAACAAGGCTTAGATGGCTATGACATAGGTGGTACCCCTACGCAGCATTGACTAGTTGTGAGAAAATAGATGGGTTTTAAGTTTAGACTTGAAAGAAGAGAAATAATCTGAATGTCTGAGAGAGTCTGGCAGTCTGTTCCACATCGATGGAGCTTGAAAAGAGAAAGACCTTTCACCAGTAGTAGTTCTGAAGCGAGTCATTCGTAGAAGACGGTCATCTGCAGAGGAGCGTAGTTGTCGAGAGGGAGTATAGATTTGAAGGAGATCCAAGAGATAAGAAGGTCCATTTTCAAAGAGAGAAGAGAAAGTGAGAGTTGAGATTTTGTACGAGATACGGTTTGAGACAGATAACCAGTGAAGAGAGTGAAGTAGTGGCGAAATGTGATCATATTTACCTGCTCTACAGACTACCCGGGCTGCATGATTTTGGATTCGCTGTAATCTTTCTATCAGGTATTTCGGAAGGCCGGCCAAAAGTGAGTTGCAGTAATCTATTCTAGATAAAACAAAGGCACAAATGAGAGTTTTTGTAGCATCTGTAGAGAGAAGGTGACGTACGGAACTGATTCTTCTTAGTTCTAAATAAGCAATATTGCAAATATTTGAAACTTGTTTCTCAAAGGAGAGGGATTGGTCAAGAATGACCCCTAGACTGAGGGACAGAGGTGGACACAGAAACAGTACAGTCATTGATAGTGACAGTTGAAGGTAGAGAAGGATGGTTAGGTTGTTTTGTCACGAACATGAGTTCCGTCTTGTCGTCATTTAGTTGTAGTTTGTTGGTAGTCATCCAGTCCTTTAGGTCTGCAATGCAGCCCTGCGCCTGAGAAATCAGTGAGTCAATTTTAGCAATGGGAGCCGACTGATGAAGCTGTGTATCATCAGCAAAGCTCTCGTGCAACATGGCATGACCACCAATGACGTCAGACACAGGACCGGCATACAGCACAAAAAGGACTGGCCCCAGTACAGAACCCTGAGGCACACCGTACCTAAGAGGAGAACTGTCTGAGTATCTGTCCTGTACACACACTGTCTGAGTCCGTCCAGTCAAGTAAGAGATAATCCAGTCGAGGGCTGTGTCTTACACATACACACACACCAACACAAGAATCCATATGCATCTTCTCTCTGTCTCTGTCTCTGTCTTTGTCTCTCTCTCTCTTTCTCTCTCTCTCTCACACACACACACACACACAAACGTACATGCAACCAGTCCCAGCTATGCTTCGCTTGCATGTATGTACTGACATGGCAACCCTCCACTCTTCCAACCTGAATATGTGTAAGTACAGCCAGTATTCTCTGATGTGGAGTGTGTGTACTGTGCAAATTGTATCAGTTGTTCATCATTATCATCATCAGCAGCAGCAGCAACATCATCATCATGAGCAGCATCATGCATCATCATCATCATCATCATCATCATCATCATCATCATCATCATCATCAGCAGCAGCAGCAGCAGCAGCAGCAGCATTGTTACCATGAAGTATCTTCTAAATGCTGATAAATCTGTCTTACTGAATGTATCAAATTACATCAGGATGGGGAGAGAATTGTTTCAGCTCTGTCTGTCTATGGCTTTGATGTTTATGCAATATTTCACATGTTTTGCCAAGTTATGATTAACATTTGTTTTGTTATCATCCATATCATCCATACGCCTACAGGGGGTTAAAGGATGAAATTATTTGAACTTTGCACTTTGTTCCAGGAACAACTCCACCCACTGAATATGGCCCATCAACCACAGGTAGATATTCTGAGATGTACTAACAGTTTGTCCGTTTTCTTTGGCTTCCTCTGTATTGGTTCATTTGTATTGTCTTTTAAAGATATGTTCTATCGTTAAATTCATTTTTGTGTATATTTATTTTCATGTTTCTTTCTTGGCAGTGACATGTTTTCTTCAAAATTGTGCACACACACTTATGTACATTGGCACATATACACACACGTACGTACACACGCGTGTGCGTGTGAACATATCTATATATCTACACACATACACACACACACACACACACACACACATATATATATATATATATATATATATATACATACATATTATACATATATATATATTACATATATGTGTGTGTGTATGTATATGCACACACAAATCCAGATACAAATACACTCTCTCCATCTCTCACAGGTAGATATTCTGAGATGAACTAACAGTTTGTCCGTTTTCTTTGGCTTCCTCTGTATTGGTTCATTTGTATTCAGTCTTTTAAAGACATCTGTTCTGTTGTTAAATGCATTTTTATCCGCCCTCGTATTTTCATATTTCTTTCTTAGCAATGACATGTTTTCTTTCAAAATTGTACACACGCACACATGTACATTGGCACATATACACACACGCACGTACACACGCGCATGCGTGCACACACACACACACACACACACACACACACACACACACACACACATACACACATACATATATATATATATATATATATCTGTCTGTCTGTCTATCTCTCTCACACACACGTGCATGCACACAACTAGTCCCATCTATGCTTCGCTTGCCCCTCCCTCCCCCACCCCAACAGAGAGGGAGAGGGGGGAGATAGATAGATAGATAGATAGAGAGAGAGAGAGAGAGAGAGAGAGAGAGAGAGAGAGAGAGAGAGAGAGAGAGAAGTATAACCTATTGTTTCCACCTTTTTTTCCAAAAACAGACGGTGGTCTCCATGTAAAGCCAGAGGACAGTTCCCCAGACATCACTGTAATTGTGATTCTCTGCATTTGTGTGGTAGCGGTTGTTGTTGGGGTGGTCATCTACATCATTTTATACCGAAAGAGGTGAGAAATTATTGTGTCTTTTTCTTCTTCTCTTTTGTATTGTTTTTGTTTCGCTTTGAGAACAAATTTTTTGAATGCCTATACACTCTTTGTTATATTTTTTTCAGTCCACGACATGTAGGCATAATGTTTCTGCACCACCTGCATACTCGTCTTTGGTGGGTTTCCTCACCGTTCAGACAGTCTAACTCTTTTTAGAGGAATGGGATAGGAGGGGTGTATGCTAGGTATTTTTGAATTTTCCTTCAGTCACTAAGTACTGAGATGGATGATGGGATCTTTAACGTGCCTAGTTGACCTTCTGTGTGCATGTACATTTGCAGTGGGTTCAGACACTAGCAGGTCTGCACGCATGTTGACTTAAACAGCCTCCACCTTTACCAGGCAGGATTGAACTCAAACCTTCCAGCTGGAAACCTGATGACCTTACCAACTTGGCCATCACACCTGCTGATGAGGTTGAATTACTAGACAATGCAGACAGGATTCACTTATTCACTGAGCGATTGAACATGGGTTACTGTGTTTGTGTAAAAATGTAATCAAAATAATAATAATAACAACAACTATAATAATGATAATAATGATGATGATGATGAGATGATGATAATGATGATGATGATAATAAGAATAAGAATCTCGGATCATTCTTGTATAACGATTTTCATCAAATTCATTTGGACTCGCTGTGCAGTACGTAATTCATATTACAGACTGTAATACATAATATTACACACACACACACACACACACACACACACACACACACACACACACACACACACACACACACACACACACACACACACACATACACAACACATTTGTGCGTGCGTATGCACACACGCACACACACACGTGCATACACACGCACATACACACACACTTGCTCTTTGTCTCCCTCCCTCCCTCCCTCCATCTCTCTCTCTCACATGCACACTCACACACACACACACACACACACACACACACACACAACACACACACACACACACACACACACACACACTTATCAGTGTACACACATCAATAAACTCGCACAGATGAATACATTCTAAAATTTCTAACCATTTAAAAATCCATGGTCACAAACGTGTACATATGTATGTGTGTATGTGTATGTACGTATGTGTGTCCTGTCTACTTACACACATAATTAATGCATGTAGTTATGAAACTAGAAAAACACGAAGGTAGAATCAAAACACATATATGATTTTGTCAAGTGTAAACGTAAGACAACAAACAACATATCACACACAACTAGAGGAAAAACAACCACACTTACCTGTTGTCTGGACAGGCAGGAGAAAATGAGTGATATGAAATCATAAAGTATTTGTGAGTATGGTAACTGTGAAGAAGGGAGGCAAATCGATGTCTCGGGGGAAGTGAAATGAACTCTCCGGTGTTAAGCAGTCGTGCGATATTATTACTGCTTTATCCTGAAGAGGATATGTGCTTGTGCCTGTTTGCATTTTGTCATATGCACATGGTTGTTTCACGTGCGTGCATTTTCAAGTGTGGGTGTATGTGTGTGTGCACGTTTGTGTTGTTCGAGTGTATAGGTATTAATTCTTTTTGTCCGTGCATATACAGTCATGTTTATATTGCTTGGATGACTGTACACGGTCTTCGTTTAGTGTGCGGTCGTTTGCGTATGTGACAATGCATGCTCTATATCAGTGCTGTTAAGCAATACTTCCGTTCCAACACCTATGTCTTATCTACTGAAATTGATCACATCATCCCTTTAACCCATTGGTTGTTGGATTCAGATGTTGTTTTTTTTTCTTCCTTTTCCAAAGTCAGACTGGATTCGTTGCACTAGACAGAGTCTGTTTACGTCAATCTTATCTTACTTATATTTTTCCATTCACTTGATCATATGCTTACATTTCCTTTTATTTGTGTATGATCGTGGGGATGTTTTCCTACACACACCCACACATACATACATATAAAAAGGCGAAAAAGAACTGGATGACAAAAGAAATTTCAGGCTTGATGGATGAATGGAGGAAGGCAAAGAAAAACTAGGAGATATACAGGAAGATAAACAAAGAAATCAGGAATAGGTGCAAGGAAGCTTGGCTGAAAACAAAATACAAAGAAATAGAAGACCGACACAAAACGGATCCTCAGGGTATGTACAGACGAATTGAAGAAATTGTCCACAGGAAAAATACATGCATATCAACTGGTTGCTTAAAATCGAAAGATGGTACGATTCTCATGGAAAAAGACAAAATATTAGACAGATGGGGAGAGTACATTAAAGACATTTTTGAAGATGACAGAAACAACACATGATAAGAAAGAACTTTGAAGGACCACCCATAATGACAGCTGAAGTTAGATCAGCATTGAAAAAGATGAAACCAGGAAAAGCCCCAGGCCCAGACAACATTACTACAGAGATGATTGAAGCCATGGAGGAATTTGGTATAGAAAAATAACAGTCCTCCTAAATGAAATTTATGACACTGCAAAACCCCCCAAAGGTATGTCAAAATCAATTTTCATTGCACTTCCAAAGAAGACAGGGGCTATAGAATGCGAACTCCATCGCACAATCAGTTTGATAAGTCATGTAACAAAAATCCTATTAAGAATAATCATGATGAGGACAAGGAATAGAATCAAAAGAGAAATAGCAGATGAACAGTGCGGATTTGTGGAAGGGAAAGGAACTATTAATGCCATATACATGTACATTCTAAGAACTATCACAGAAAGGTCAATCGAGATGAACAAGGATTTATATTTATGCTTTGTTGATTATACCAAGACTTTCAACCGGGTAAGACATGAAGAATTGATCAACCAACTAAAAAGACTCAATATTGATGGAAAAGATCTACGAATAATCAGAAATATGTATTGGGAACAAGCAGATGCAATGAGAATAGAAAACGATGTAAGTTCTTTCCAAAACATGAAAAGAGGCGTCAGACAGGGTTGTGTTTTTTCACCAGATCTGTTTTCACTTTACAGCGAAAACATCATGAGAAACCTAGAGGAAGACCCTGGATTAAAGGTTGGAGGAAAAATGATAAACAACATTCGATACGCAGATGACACCGTGCTAATTGCAGAAAGTGAAAGGGACCTGCAAAACCTTGTGAATATACTAGAAATAGAAAGCAAAGGTAAGGGGTTGGAACTAAACAGCAGGAAGACTGAAGTCATGGTGATCAGTAAAAACCAAGAAATTCTCTCATGCAAAATAACAGCAAACAGCACAACCTTGACCACTGCTGTTCCAACCCTTCCCTTTAGTTGCTGAGCGAGCGCGCTGACCTATGCGTGACCCGACCATGATGCCTGCCTTCCCTGGGCAGATTGTTTATATCTCGCCTGTCAGGAGCCATAGCTGACATCTGGCATTTAACTGGGGGAAATGGGTATGACTTCAAATGCTACATTTTTTTTAAAGCGCTTTGGCCAAACTAGAGTGTATTGTAGATAGCTGGATGGCCAGAACCACGAGCTTTAAAATGACACCAAACACGAATATGTTTGACTGGCAAAGCAGACTGCAGTGTTAGTTCAAATACATGCACAGTCACAAGTACGGAGACGGATAATTTCCGATTTCACAAAATTGTGCTGTTTTAAACCGCCGTTATTGCAGTCCTGACAGTTTCTATGCACACAGAACAACATGCC
This sequence comes from Monoplex corrugatus, assembly GCA_030674185.1. NCBI lineage: Eukaryota > Metazoa > Mollusca > Gastropoda > Littorinimorpha > Ranellidae > Monoplex > Monoplex corrugatus. Next base: position 7,867,279 of record JAPXFY010000029.1, read on the forward strand.
ACACAAACTACAGCATGCCAGCGTGCACCTCCACTTACTTGAAAGTTTTCGACCTGAACCTGAGAGGAGAGATGCGCGTTTTAATTACTCCACTGAATTGGGGTCAAGAGGTTGGTCATCACACACTGCCGGGTGTGTGTTGAATGCAGGTTGAAGTTTTAATACAGTAAGGAATAGTGTACACTCAACTGCACATGTCAGTCAATTTGTTGTGAGCTTCTCTTTCTCTTGGCTGGCCTTCCTCCCTTTGTTTGACTGACAAACACGGAGCAAACGGAACACTGGTGAACAGACAAGGCTGCATCAAAGTTAACCCACATCGGTGCCACCTTCTCCACATCAGACAGACTGGTTTTCATTATTGTTTTCGATGAAACAGACGACATCTTCAGTTTTCTCAGCCGTGCATAGCACTATGAGCACATACTGACAGAGAATGGGAGCCCTGGGCTTTGTTGTTGTTGTTGTTTTTTTTGCTGGAACGCCCACCACATGCTCGACACAAAGACTGAAGTCTCTCATTGTGCAAAAATGCAGTGTGTTCATAAACAACAGCCATTGTTCAATTATACACACAACACTTAACACTAATACGTAAGGAAAGAACTACAATCAAAACAACAAAACTGTTCAGTTCTCTCACAACAGTGCTCTGAGTACAAGACCTAATGATGTGATGTTCAAAGCAGATTATAGTGAGTAACTTATTCTTAAATTTTCACTTAACTTCATACACCTCAACACTTCAGCATCACATATATATTTGGAAACCAGTCTCCAAGTCAACGTCAAAAAAAAAAAAAAAAGATGAAATAAAACGAGAACAAAAGGATGAGAAAACGATAAAAAAAAAAAAAGGGGGGGGGGGGACAAAAAATCAGCATCAGTGGAATTAGAAGTTTTAACACACGAAGAATACACGTTTTAACAAAAAAGCACAGCAGCTGAACACATAGTCACTGCAAAAGTTTGTAGATTGCAAACTTCAGTCAATGGTACAAATTCTAATTCTTAGACGTAACGCAGGCACTTAGAACAAACTTGTAAAACACAAAAAAGTCAACATCCAGATATCTTAGGTTCCGTGTCTACAGGCAGGAGAAGATCGGGTAAAATGATCAAGTTTTAATACAGACAAAGAAGGGATTCATCCGCAGCTACTGCCGTGACCCTATCTCGACCCCGCATCCCACCCCTTCCCCCACTCTGGAATGCCAGGCTTTGCAGGCCTACAGCTGCCGTCCGCAGGTAAACTAAAGAGAAAGATTTGGCCAGTTTTGCACAGCCGTGTGACACAAGTTGATAAGTTTAAATACCTGGGAACGATCATTTCACCAGACGGCAGATGCACATCAGAAATAGCCAGCAGAATCGGCCAAGCCAAGACAGCATTCAAAAAGGTGAAAAGCATTCGAACCAATAAATGCCTATCAATTAACATCAGGAAGAGAATTCTTGAATGTTATATAGAACCAATACTGTTGTACAGTTGCGGTACAGTTGAGGCGTGGACAGTCAACAAGCAAAGCCAGAACAAGATTGAGGCAGCTGAGATGTGGTTTCTAAGAAGAATGTTGAAAGTTCCATGGATAGTAAAGAAACCAAACGAGACAGTCTTGATGGAGGCAGACACAAATAGATCATTCGTAAGGAAAATTAGGAAAAGACAGGCAAGATGTATAGGCCGTTTTATGAGGACAGGGGAATTGGAGCACCTGGTCACAATGGGAAAGCTGGAGGGAAAGAGAGCATCAGGTAGTCCCAGGGAGAAGATACTAGACGGACTTGCAGAGTGGCTGGGGACAAGAAGGGTGGAATAAATGCTTGAGGCAACAAATGATAGAGACAGATGGAAGTCCATAATTGCCAACGCCATGTGGCAAGGCACCAGATGATGATGATGATGATATATATATTAACGAAAAGTGCATAGATTTATACTCACAAAATTACAAGCTGCAAGTACATCATAGTCTGTTTATGTCCTTTGGTCCACTGCCCTTTTCAGGATAAAGCAATGTAATATCGCACGACCATTTTTACATTGTAAAGTACATCTCACTTTCCCTGAGACGTCGATTTGTCTCCCCTCTTCACATTTAACACTACTCACAAACACTTGTGGTTTCATGTCAGTCTTTTTTTGTGCTCGTCCGAACAACATAAAAGTTTGGTTATTTTTCCACTTATTTGTTGTTTGTTGTTTTACGTGTACACTTAACAAAGGCCAGCTGACCGAAAATGTCTGCCTGTCTTGTCTTGGTATGTTAATACGCGTCCTGATTCTATTTTCATGTTTTTCTGGTTCTTGTTTTTTTGAATGCAGGCAGCCACACTTGTTTTGGTATGCATTTATGCTTTTGGTCTGTTTGTATGTATACTGTGGAATTGTGAGTGCTTAATACTGTAATATGTAATGTCTGTTATTGTTGTTGTCTTTGCTGTTGTTATTCGATCACTCATGTTTAGGACTGAACCGAATTGTAAGCAGACGCGAAGAGTTGGCCATGGGCTCGACAAGTCCTGGATTCGGTTTTGAGATGGACAGGGAATATTTATCCCTCATCCAGTAGAGCTGCAATGGTGGTCTGTTAGCTAATCTTTCGATTGAGATGATGAATAGAGATCCCTTGTGCAGCTCGTACCCAACGCACGAACCAACTCCCACAACACCAAAGGAGTCATCCATGGCCAATTCAAATCAAACCAGTGTATCCAAGTTGGAAGATGAGAAATTGACACCAGTCAGGTCTGGTGTCTGAATAACAGTAAATGGTAAATATTGTGAGATGCTGGGGTCCTTAACATTATCCTTGTGCCAGAATGTTGAAAGTGGTGCCTAGTTACCTCATCTTGCTGGTTTACCATGCTAAACCCTAAACAGGGTCTGGTGCCTGTCACAGATAATATGAACTGGAGGCATTAGTCAGCTTCTATGCCAGTCTACCTCACAGTGAGTCGTGGAAGGTGAAGGTTGTCCCATAACCTGAACTTGACGAGAAGTGAGATGGTGGAGACCTCAACTCGAAGCCAGCTTGATGAGAACGGAGCCCACCTGTATGCTCCCCTTCCCTGGTTTACCTTTTCTGATCCTGAACAAGGTCAGGTGTCCATTTACATCAGGTGTCCATTTACAGCCATCTGGACTGGAAGCCGCAAGCACGACAATTTTTTACCTAAGTGACCATCACAATTATGCCGTTTTCATTTGTGCTCACTCTTGTTTTTTTACTGCCCCATTTTCTACGCCTCTTGAATGGCCACAGAAACTTGGGACAATTTTTCACAATGCTATGATGCTGATGACTGTGGGGATGATAATTGTGGTGTTACGGAGTTCCATTCTGGATTGAGACTGCCTGACAAGCATGTAATTTATGTTTTCTTTCATGATATATCCTGGTGTCAGTCAGGCTTAAGAAATAGGCCTACAAACGTCTGTGGTATTTTTGAAGAAATTTGAATATATTCTTAATGACGTATCCATAAAGTGGATGAGACTCAATTATGTGGCAGCAGTCTTCAGGATAAGCGCACAGCACGTTTAACTCTGGGTTGGAGATGATTGGGGCCAGTGTGTCTCAATAAACAATCTACCTTACAATGATTTTCACAGGATTGATGTGATTTAAACCCACAATCTTTACAGTTATTCTCTCGCGCTAACCGCTGCATCTTAACAACCGGTGTACGTCTATGTTTCTTTCTCGTATGGCGAGAGTTGAACCGTAGTGATCAGTGTGGAAAGCAGGAGCACGTCTTCTTCAACAGTCAGGCATCACGAGTGTGTGCTTTCATGTTGTTTGTAATTGTCTTGTGACTTCATGCTGTTTGTAGATGTCCTGTGCTTTCATGTTGTTTGTAATTGTCTTGTGACTTCATGCTGTTTGTAGATGTCCTGTGCTTTCATGTTGTTTGTTATGCTCTTGCAGAAAGCTAACATGCCATCGACCAAAGATGAATCTTTTCGGTGACTCTCATCGACATGGTATGGAGGCTGTGGAAAACGGATCCACCACTTTCCTAGCAAGGTATAGTCTGTCTGCAGTAACCTCACCAATTCTTATTAAATTTTCAGCTTATATAGAAACCAACTGACCACCAACCAATCACCCAACAGACAAACAAATCACCATCGATAACAAAAATAATGAACCTCACTCCAATGTGCCTCAATAAACACTCTACCTTAAAAATGGGATGGGGTATTGCTTCATAACTGCCAAAGAGAGATAAATCTTGGGCACTGTCAGACAAAAGGACATGGGCATTGAGGGTGGTGATGGTGGTGGTGAATGGTCACTGTGTAACCGTGAACCAGACAGTGGAACGAATTCGTTATGTTTGGTTTGCATGTTTGTCAACAAATATTTTATTTTTCATTTTTCAGTACCTGTTCAAAATCGTACGTTCGCCATAATAACGTGTTTTAACAATGTACATTTTGAGAACAGGGAGTAAACCGAAGATCATTCTGCACATGTATGTATGACTGTAAGGGAGTGATGATGATGGATTCAGCCATCGATCTGACAGATAATTAGGCATTTGGGTCTTTTGTCACCTGGTAGCGGTCTTCGTGTGAGATACAGGACCAGTCCTGAAAGCACATGCTATTCCAGAGGCACTGCATGGGAAGTTCTGCAGCCTTGGGTTCTGCTTCTGTCTGTCCCTTTTTGTTTGATTTCAGTTGTTCTGTACTGTTGAAATGTGTTTGTGCCCTGCGTACACTGCTGTCGCCACCCTACTGTACTGTGGGCAGTGTCTTCCAAGTTGATAGCAGTGATACCCTACCTGATGAGGTCAGCCTTCAGTGCACACTTACATGACTTAAGTGGTCTTCCCTAGTCATGCTGGCCACAGTATCCTTGCTTCAGCTTTCCATACAGGAACATCTCTCTGCTTGTCTCCCTTGTGAGCAATGTAGCATTTGATAACCGGTGTCTTCTTGATACCACTTAAGCTTGGTTTCATGTTTATTCAAGACGTCTGTGATTATTTGAATAATACAGTAACTCTTCCACATTGATGAACAAAACATTCCATTTCTCGGCATCTTGCTCTGTGGACTCCAAATTATCCAGTCTGCCTGTGATTGTTGTATTGTATTCTTTGAGTTCATCGGTTTCTTCTTTATTTGTTTGAACAGATTCCTGTAGTTTACAAACATCAGCAAAGATCCATAAAATGTCAGCCTGCAAAGTATTGAACTTGTCGTCCATGAGTCTCTTTACTGTAGCTGCATGCAAATATAAACCTTGTTGAATTTGCACAAACCTCCAGTCTATCAACTGCATTATGCTGGCATCTGGTATTGCAAACTCATGCTTACGCATAACTGAAGACTGTACAATTGTATTACCACAAATGTTTTCTAGTCACTCTTCTTCACAGCAGAACAAATTGTGGAAGCACCGTGGGCAAAAAAGATTTCAGCATAGATCGTATAGGTTTTTTTGACAAATATAGTTTCAGCATATATGGTGTAGGCTTTTGAGACAATGGGTAGAGGAGTGGGGCATGATGCTCTTGTGGGAAGGTGTGTAGCCTGTGTGCTGTGTGGAGACCAGGCAATTCGCCAGCACACAGACCACATATGTTTCTGATACACTGATACATAGCTTGCCTTGGACTGAAGGCTGTATGTTGTTGTTATTGTTGTTGTTTAATCATGTGTGATATTAATGCATTTATAATTCTGAGCTTCCTGTGGGATTATTTCATAAATGCGCGTGCTTGTATGTGTGTGTGTGTGTGTGTGTGTGTGTGTGTGTGTGTGTGTGTGTGTGTGTGTGTGTGTGTGTGTGTGTGTGTGTGTGTGTGTGTGTGTGTGTGTTTCGTTTCACTATCTTTTAACGTCTGTTTTCATAATGTGCTTACATGAAAAAGTGTAGTGGTGTGTGTGTGTGTGTGTGTGTGTGTGTGTGTGTGTGTGTGTGTGTGTGTGGTGCGCGTGTGTATGTGTGTGTGTGTGTGCGCGTGTGTGTGTGTGTGTGTGTGTGTGTGTGTGTGTGTGTGGTGTGTGTGTGTGCGTATGTGTGAACATGAAGTAGTAGATACCAAAGAAAAGCTCCTACAATCGCGGACCAAATGGAAACATTGCAGACCAAAAGTGTCACGAAACCTGCCCCTGTTGAAACTGACTGGTCACAACCCAAAACCCACGCCTAAGTTGTTTGAACAGTATTTCCAGCGTGAATCTTAATTCAATCTTGTATGTTGAGGCCGTGTCACACTAGAAACACGAAATAGCATTTTCTGTTTTATTAAAGCACGTTGCCAGCAGTTTATTTGTAAAGTGTATTCTTCTGCAACTGCGTTTCAGAAAACATTGTTTCATGTTCAACGTCCTCTTCAATCTTAAAGCATGTACTCATCATCATCATGTGCCCTGCCACATGGCGTTGGCGATCATGGCCCTCCATATGTATCTATCCCTTGTTGCCGCAAGCACATCTTCCACCTTCTGTCTTCAGCCACCCTGCAAGTCCGTCCAATGTTTTCTCCCTGGGTCTTCTGGTGTCGTTTCTCTGGGTCTATTGGTCTTCCTTCCCTTCAGTTTTTCTGTTGTGACCAGGTGCTCCATTCCCCTTTCCTCATAAAATGGCCTATAAATGTTGCCTGACTTTTCCTAATGTTCCTTCGGAATGATCTTCTTGTGTCTGCCTCCATCAAGACTGTCTCTTTTTTGTTTTTTGTTTTGCTGTCCATGGAACTCTCAACATTCTTCTTAGAAACCACATCTTGGCTGCATCAATCTTGTTCTGGCTTTATGTGTTGACTGTCCACGCCTCACAACCATATAACATTATCCGTTCTATATAACATTCAAGAAAAACATCATTATACTATATTCCTCAAACACACACTCCACTTAAAACTACACACTACACACACATCACCACACCACACACACAACACACACACACGCAACACCACAACACACACATACAAAACATACACACACCATGCACCGACGACACAGCACACATACACACACACACACACACAACACACACACACATACACACACATACACACACGCACACACATACACACCACATCACACACATACACACACATACACATACACATACACACACACACACACACACATACACACACATACACACACACATACACACACATACACACACACACAACAACACACCACACACACATACACACACATACACTACAACACACACACACATACACACACCATACACACACATACACACACACACACATACACACATACACACACACACATACACACAAACACATACACACACATACACACAACACACATACACACACATACACACATACACACACATACACACACACATACACACATACACACACAAACACATACACACATACACACACACACACACATACACAACACACTACACACATACACACACATACACACACACACGTACATACACACATACACACACACACATACATAACACACACACACACACACACACACACACACACACACACACATAAGGTAAAAATGAAAAGGATTTGTAGGCAGGTCTGGCACATTACCAGTCTGTCAAAGGTCAGTTTTTGCCAGAAGGAATGTGGAAGAGAAGTGGAGGGGGGGGGGGGATTAACGTCTTACAATTGTGCAGGCTTCAAAATAATTACATTGGGGTAACGTTCAGACGAACAGTGGACACAGGCACATGACAAGTGCTAATTTTCACACTGCTCTTAACAGTTTAAAGTGCTTGTGAGTTCAGCTCTGCTCTTTCTGTTCAAAGATGCACTCCTTTGTGTGATTTTTCATGCCTGTCTGATTTTCCTCCCGATTTATTATTATTCGTGTTTGAAGCCCAGCCAACTTCTTGATTTGAACCATATCAAGGCTATTCTTCTTGGATTTGTTAGTCTCTGCTTGATACTTTTCATTGTCTCAGGACATTTTGACAACAACAACAAGAACAAGAATAACGGCACCACCAATGACAATAATGACATTGATGATGATGATGAAAGATGTGTGTTTGTGTTGTGTGTGTGTGTGTTGTGTGTGTCTGTGCATGTGTGTGTCTGAGAGAGAGAGAGAGAAAGAGAGAGAGAGAGAGTGAGAGGTGTGTGTGTGTGTGTGTGTGTGTATGTGTGTGTGTGTGTGTGTGATGAGTGTGTGTGAGGGTCGGGATGGATAAAGTGAGGTAGAGATGGTGCAAAAGATGAAATGACAACCGTAGAAAAAAAGAAAGAAACAATGTTAAGGAAAAATGAATCTTTATCATAGTTATTATTGCCAAAATCACGTCTTCATTGGAAACACGATCACCATTATCATACTAATGTCATGTATGCCAGTATTTAATGTTTTTGATATGACGTGGCAAGATCAACCGTCTAACCTCCAAGTTATAAAGAAGTGTGACTTGACAACTATACAGTGTTTCGTCGTCAAATGCCAGCATCGTTGAACAGGACAACTGTTCGTATGAAAGACAAGCATTGCCCAGAGAACTTCCATACAGACAACTGAAGCAAGGATATCATGAACGCAGAAGAACACTAGAACAGTAAAGGACAGCCTTAAGGACGATCTCATGAGCCGTGGCATCAACACCCCAAACTAGGAGGACAATGCCCATAACAGAACAAACTGGTGACAGCAGTGCATGCAGGGCACAGTTCCATTTATACAGTGCAGAACAGCAACTAGTGGACAGAAACAGTCTGACAGAAAGAGAACCCAGAGCCTCAGGACCCCTTTCCTTGCAGCACGTGTGGAAGAACATGTACCTGCAGGATTGATTTTGTATCGCATATGAACACCTGCACCAGGTAATACATGATCAGTGTGTCTACTTATCAATGCCTTCTAGTACATGTAGTATTGTTATCAGTATTGTTAGTGCTGTTTTATTTTTCACTATAACTGTAATCATTATCATTGTTAATGTTATTACTATAATTTTTATCATTGTTATAATCATCACCACCAGTATCATTATATCATTATCATTTTTATTTTCATAATAATAATAATAATAATAACAAGAACAATAATATAATGATGATGATGATCATCATCATCATCATCATCTTATCAGCATCTTCACCACCATCATCATTATGATTAACATTATTATTTATGATTATTGTTATTATTATTGTTGTTTTTGTTTCTGCTATTATTGTTATATTATTATTATTATTATTACTGTTATTATTATTATCATTATCATCCTGCTCCTCATCATGTTGCAGTGATGTGACGGAAACGGGTGAAATGAAAGATCCTAGTATCACTGACATCGTGAAGAATGGTCAGTTTCAGGCTAACCCTCCAAGGACGGCAACAAACAGGTGAAGCATGTAGTGCAGCATTAAAGGGCCATGATAATTCTCACAACTCTTTCTGTGTAATATCTTTCTGACCATGGTATGAAGTTGACTTTGTTTTCAGTTTGGGGTTATTCCTTTTATTGACTATTATCATGCCTGCATGTATTGATGTATGTATAGATTTTGAATTATCGTCAGGTTCTTTCAAAATGTATATATGCAGTCTTATTTCTCAGTATATGTATGTATGTATGTAAATCAACTTATATCAACCTATATCAACATCTGTATCTATGTCTATATCTATATCTACACACACACACACACACACGCAACACACACACACACACACACACACACACACACACACACACACACACACACACACACACACACATATATATATATATATATATATATATATATATATATATATATACATACATATCTACATATATGTTTATACACACATACACACAGCTGGAAGGATCCTACGAAAGTTGTTTCTGCGAGATCAGCAACATCACATGGCAAGATCAACCGTCCACCCTCCAAGTTATAAAGAAATGTTGCTTGTCAACTATACAGTGTTTCCTCGTCAAATGCCAGCATCGTTGAACAGGACAACTGTTTGCAAACTTTGCCCAGAGAACTTCCATGCAGAGAACTGAAGCAAGGATATCATGAACGGAGAAGAACACTAGAACAGTAAAGGACAGCCTTAAGGACGACCTCATAAGCCATGGCATCAACTAGGAGGACAATGCTCACAGCAGAACAAACTGGTGACAGCAGTGCATGCAGGGCACAGTTCCATTTATACAGTGCAGAACAGCAACTAGTGGACAGAAACAGTCTGACAGAAGGAGAACCCAGAGCCTCAGGACCCCTTTCCTTGCAGCACGTATGGGAGAACATGTACATCCAGGATCGATTTTGTATCGCATATGAACACCTGCACCAGGTAATACATGATCAGTGTGTCTACTTATCAATGCCTACTAATGCATGTAGTATTGTTATCAGTATTGTTAGTGCTGTTATATTTTCACTATAACTATTATCATTATCATTGTTAACGTTATTACTATTATTGTTATTATTGTTATTATAATCATCACCATCAATATTATTACTATCATTGTCATTGTTATTTTCATAATAATAATAACAATTACAACAACAACAGCAATAATAATAACAATAATAATAATAAAATAATAATAATAATAATAGTAATAGTGATAATGATTATAGTATTAATAATAATGGTATTAACAATAACAATAACAATGATAATACTAATGATACTACTATTACTACTACTACTACCAATAATAGAATAATGATGATGATGATGACG
>JAPXFY010000029.1:7882968-7910468 GCA_030674185.1 Monoplex corrugatus
ATCCAGAAGTAAGTAATGGGTCTGTAATTTCGCCTTGATGCAGAACGCCACAGAACGGTTATCAGCGCCCAGGATATGCAAGGAATGCATCGAATCTACCTGGCAGCAAAAGAGACACGGAACAAACTTCTAATCAGAGGTTATGACGATTATGAAAAACAGTTGTGCAGGAAGCAAACATTAACCTGTTTATTTTGCGAGAACGCTCAGGGGAGGAAAATCCAGCTTCAAAAGTATGGGTCGCTGACACAGGCCTACGTATGTTGGTTGCAGAAAACAAAATTGAACCTTGTCTTGTCAGAGATAAGTGTGAGCTCTGATCGACACTTAAAGAAAAAGGTGCAGAGATGCAGATAGTAAATGAACCATGGAGACAAGTAGATTTGTTTTGTGACAGTCCACTCCATTCTTCTTGAAAAATCATTTAAGGGTGGCCCATTTACAGCCAAGATACACCACAAAAAACAGAAAAATTGTCATGAGTGCTGTGGTCTGTTCAAATTGTCTACAGCCTAATCACTGTGTGTCTGTGTGAATGAAGTGGTATGTTGGGCAGGCAACCAGTCAGGTCACGGACAAGGTGATCCTGACTGTGCCATGGCAAAGCCACCCACCCCCAGTCAGGAAAAATCTATGCAAAAGGATGCTCAACAGAAATCCAAACAAAAGATGCAAGGTGGTTATTCTGGTGACAAGATTTCCGACTCAAACCGCAGGGAGCAGACAATGGTAGACAGACCACGTGAAATAGGGAAAAGCGGAGGAAGCAATATGGTAAAACTAAAAAGTCTGGAGATTCCCGAAAACGGGAAGATAGAGAGAGGTCAAGTAGATAACAGACAGACGACCTTTCTATCCGCAAAATATTCATCATTCATAGCATCAGGAGCATTTTGGGAACAACTGGTTTGATGACAATATGGTTGCAACAATGTCAGGCATTGTTGAGCGAGGAGAAACTTTTCAGGAAAAAGAAGTGAATAATTTATTGGAGGTGGGAATGCACAGAGCAAGGTGTAGGAGAAATTCGTAAGAACAGTTAAAAATCCAGGGCCTGCTTATTGCCTGATCTGTCATCCTGAAAATAAACTAAACAAGCAGATGGAAATTAAAACTAAAAAGTTGCAGAGACTCGAAAATCATCATAATCATTATGTACGCTGAACAAAACACACCAGAGTCAAACCATAACAAACCACCCCTCACGGTTTCTTCACGTTCTAGTGTTTTTGAAGGTTGGTTCTTAAATGTTTGACGTACTTTAGGCTATTATAATGTTGTTTCATATGCATGCAGGCTCTGAAAGAAATCAGTATGTCATGAAGTAATGGAAGAAGTTCCTAGGCCTAGTGACAGTTCGTAAATTGTAATTATAGAATCACAGGGTTATGCATGCTTTTACGCCTAAAAATGCGGTAGACTGCACGATTTTCATTTACACTTTGAAATATTTTTCAAGGAAGCATGCCCCCATATCAGCCTACATTTCCTCTTTTTGAAAATTGGGAATTGGTAAAAGTAGAGATGTGTATCTTTTGCATCAGCTTTGGCGTAGAGCAAACGAAATTTACATATGTACAGCATGAGCCATTGTTAGCGAAAGATCCAGGAAATGACAATATGCAAAAAGTGCTATTAAAGATTAAACAAGAGCTTGAAGTATAAGGTGTAGGAAAAAACTAAGAAGTACAGATAATATCAATATCGAGAATTAAGTGAGTTGAAAAAGAAGAACAGACCACTAAAATTGTACATTCTGTTAAATTAACCCCCCAAAAATGTAATGGCATGATTCTGCACAGAAACTGGAAGTATTGTCTGTGATCCAGATGAAATATTAAACAAAGAGTATCTTTTTGATGAAAATCTGTAGAGTCAGATCACTGAAGTCGAAAATGTTAGAGAAGCTACAGACAATTTCGTAGCTGGGGAAAGTTTCCCACGTATTGTGCAAATAGATGCCAGTTCATGCGAAGGGCGTGTCTCCATTAATAATGAAGCTTCACTCGCATAGGAAATGGATCTGAATCCAGGTATGGATGGGATAACAACAGAATTTATGGCATTCTCTTGATCTTGAATAGTGAAATCGGTGAAAGACTTTTTTTGTTTAACGAAACGTTTTATAGAGGTAAACTTTCCTACACTCAAAATCAAGATGTGATAACACTGATACATCACAGAAGTGATAGAAAGAAACTGACCATTTGGAGACTGATTACAATAACCAACACGTTCTGCAAAACTTTCGTTCAAGTTCTGGCTCGTAAATTAGGTGGAATCACACAGTAGTTCAGAAATGAGATTGAGGTCGGACGCATCAGAGATAGAAACGTAGCTACTGTTATTCAAACAGTTGATAGTACTATTAATTATCTAAACGAAACAGGTAAAGCTGGCTATTTACTGCTCAAAAGCATTCAATTCCATTTCAAAATTATGCAAACGACATACACTCAATATCTTTGGCTTTGGTCCAGACTTTAGAAAATGGATAACGACTATGATGAAAAATACAACACACATTCATATTAATTATGGAGTTTTAGCACTAACTATGATGATATAAGACAAGGTTGTCCACTTTCCCCTCTATCTTTTGTACTGGCTGTTGAATTGTTAGGCATATAGTTACAAATAGATAACTAGAATCTAGGTACGACGCCAGCATGAAGTTAACCAGTCATGCCTAAAGATAGTACAAGTGGCCGAGGACAAATCATTGATTCTGAATCACAGTAATCTTAAAAGAGCTTGTTCGATTTTTTGGACTGAAACCGAATACAAACAAAACAAGAGTCTTACAAATAGCATATGGTGACAGAAATGAAATGTCCTATTTGGAACAGTAGATACAATTTCTTGGAATGTATTTTATGAAAGACAAGATGACCAAGGAAATAGAGGTTAACAGGAAGAAAGAGTTTAATAATACATCAACCGTAATAAAAGATTGGAGTAAAAGAATTCTTAGTATAACATCAAAGTAAATTTTGGACTCTTAAAGACAGATGAAGCGATATGTAAAAATTTAAAGTGATTTTCAAAACAAATTCAGTGCTCTGGAAGACGTTGGTGACAGTGAGGAACAATGGACGAAGTTGAGAAACTTGATAAATGAAGCTTTTCTTCCTGGGTCTACCTGGTGCTCTCTTTCCCTCCAGCTTTCCTGTTGTGACCAGGTGCTCTAATTCCCCTTTCCTCATAAAATGGCCTATAAATGTTGCTTGTCTTTTCCTAATCTTCCTTATGAATGATCTTCTTGTTTCTGCCTCCATCAAGACTGTCTCGTTTGTTTTCTTTGCTGTCTATGGAACTCTCAACGTTCTTCTTGGAAACCACATCTCGGCTTCCTCGATCTTGTTCTGACTTTACGTGTTGACTGTCCACGCCTCACAACCGCACAACATTATCGGTTCTTACATAACATTCAAGAAATCTCTTCCTGATGTTAATTGATATGCTTTTATTGGTAAGAACGATTTTCATCTTCTTGAATGTTTCTTCTGGCTTTTCACCACCTCTAATTGTCATCAGCAAGGAGAAAATATTTGACGGACTCTCAGGGTGGCTGAGGACAGAGCGGGTACAAGATGTGCTTGTGGCGACAAGGGATAGATGTATATGGAGGGCCACGATCGCCAACGCCATGTGGCAGGGCGCATGACGACGATGATGAAAGGGATATTGAGACAGTGGACAAATATGCTGTTTGGGCAGTACATTGAGCAATAAGAGTTCCTCTTGATGCTGAGGTGGGGGCTGATCTGCTTTGGGAAGGTTGATCTAGAGCTTGTGACAAAACCGTGACATCAGGCTGGCTACAAAGATTGCTGTGTACAGTGAAATGATCTTATCCTGATGTACTGCTGTGAGACCCGAACTACCTGCCAACAGCACATTCAACGGCAGGAAGGGTTCCAACCAAAGATGTCTGTGCTAGATCTGCAGTATCAGTTAGCAAGATCGAATATCCAGCCTTTCAAGGTTTGAGTAAACGTGGCTTGTCAGGTATAGATTGTTTAATCATCAAACACCACCTTCGTTGGATCAGACAAGTCTGTATGAATTACAACTGCAGCCCAAAGATATTTCTCTATGGAGAACTGAACCAAGGATGTGTGATCAGGGAAGATGACTACACGATACAAGGATACTTTGAAGACCATCCTCATGGGCTGAGACATTATCATCAAACGCTGAGAAGACATTGCCTGCAATAGAGTAAGCTGGTGACTGCAGTGCACACAGGGCACAGTCACATATGAACAGTGCAGAACACGTGCTGTGTAACAGAAAAAGGACCGACAGAAGCAGAACCCAAGGCCGGTGGACCCCTGTGTTCACAGCAACTGTGGAATAACATGTGCCCCCAAGCTTCTGGCGCTCACCATCTCTGATTGTCACAAAGAGGTGGATACTCAGACAGTACCGAAAAATTCTGCTATTTGGGCAGTACCCGGGTAATAACAGAGTTTTTATGCTGAGGTGGCTCTGTATATCTCTAAAGCTACTCATATCTGTGAAAGGTTGACCAAGTAATTGTGGCAAGAACATGGCATCAGGCTCGCACGAAGATTGCATTGTACAGAGTGGTCGTTTTGAGTGCCCTGTTGTACTGCTGTGAGATCTGAACTACCTGCCAACAGCCCATGCAGCATCTGCAACAGTTCCACCAAAATGTTTTTGTGCGAGATCCGCAACATGGGAAGACCACGTGTCCAGCATTCAATTTCTCAGAAAGAGTCTACTCGTCAAATGGCAGCATTGATTCGAAGGACACTTTGTCCTTATGAAAGAAATTTGCACCCAAAATATGTTTCGTAAAGAGAACGGAAGCAAGGATACGATGATCAGTGAAAACTCATAAACCAATACAAGGACACAGTGAAGGCCGCCTTCATGAGCTGTGGCATCAACATCCTTAGCTGGGAAGACAATGCCCCCACAGAGTAAGCTGGTGACAGCAGAGCATGCAGGACACAGTCACATTTGAACACCGTGACCAGCTGCCATTGAAGAGGGACTGGTGAATGCAGAACCTGACGCCACAGGACCCCTTTACATGCGGGACCTGTGACTGTGGAAGAACGTCTGTCTCCCTGATTGGTCCTATATCCTACATAAAGACCCATGACAGGTTATAAAGGACCAGTATTCCTACTTAGGATTTATGTTTATGCTTTGTTGATTACACCAAGGCTTTCGATCAGGTAAGACACGAAAAAATCGATCAACCAACTAGAAAGGCTCAGTATTGATGGAAAAGATCTAAGCATAATCAGAAATATGTATTTGGAACAAATGGCAGCAATGAGAATAGAAAACGATATAAGCTCTTTCTCAAATATCAAAAGAGGGGTCAGGCAAGGTTTACAGCGAAACCATCGTGAGAAATCTAGAAGAATGCCCTGGAATAAATATTGGAGGAAAAAGGATAAACAACATTCGTTCGTTCCTTACGCAGATGCTACCATGCTAATTGCAGAAAATGAAAAAGACCTAGAAAACCTTGTGAATATAATAGAAACAGAAAACAAAATAAAGGGTTGGGGCAAAATAGCAAAAAGAGTGAAGTCATGGTAATCAGTGAAAACCAAACAAAAAAAAAAAAAAAAAAAAAAAAATCCCCTCATGCAAAATAACAGCAAATGGCACAACTTTGAGACTGGTTGATAAGGTTAAATATCTGGAACGGTCATCTCACCAGAAGGCAGATGCACATCAGAAATAACCAGCAGAATCGGCCAATCCAAAACAATATTCAAGAAGGCCAATCAGTTAACATCAGGAAGAGAGTTCTTGAATGTTGTATAGAACCGATACTATTGTATGGTTGTGAGGCTGGACAGTCCACACGCAAAGTCAGAACAAAATTAAGGCAGCTGAAATGGGGTTTCTAAGAAGAATGTTGAGAGTTCTATGGACAGCCAAGAAAACGGACGTGACAGTGTTGAAGGAGGCAAACACAAGAAGATCTTTAATAAAGAAGATTAGGAAAAGACAAGGAACATTAATAGAACACTTTATGAGGAAAGAGAAATTAGAGCACCTTGTCACAGCAAGAAGGCTGGAGGGAAAGAGATGCTGCTGGAGGTCTTCAGCTACGACTCTGCCAAACAGACAGTTGTGGGATGATGGTCGCCCACTGCAGACTTGATGCAGATAAATTAGTAATACTTTAAATTGTTGATATCCTCCCACAGCGACAGAGCAGCCATTTCCAGTGTCAGCACTGCTCTCCCCAAATATTGTTGTTGTTGCTGTTGTAATTGTTATATTGTCGTTCTGTTGCAGTGTGACGCAGGAAAAAACAGATAAATCAAAGAGTCACGCAGTCAAAGACCTCATAAAGGGCTTTGAGGCTAAGGATAACGCCCAAAGCACAACAACAAGCAGGTGAACCTTGTTTGTACAACATTACAGTTGGCTTTTTAGTTCTTGTGATCCCCAATCTTATCCACTCCACTCCCTATCCTGCCGTCCAAGATCTATATTATAGTAACCAGTATCGCTTTCACTGTTGTGTTGGTGTGTGTGTGTGTGTGTGTGTGTGTGTGTGTGTGTGTGTGTGTGTGTGTGTGTGTGTGTGTGTGTGTGTGTGTGTGTGTGTGAGAGAGAGAGAGAGAGAGAGAGAGAGAGAGACAGACAGAGGATGCGTTAGGAAGGTTTTTCTCAGTGAGATATTTTACCAGATCTGGGGCCAAAGATAGACAGCTAACGATCTTGAAAGCATTAGGTTGTAAGTCATGGCCCCTTGGTTAAGGTCACATGGACAAAACAAGAAGTGCCTAAGTTCCGTAATTTTTTTGTGAAAGTGTGTGAACAGCACTTTCTCATGAAGTTCTCAGACCATCTTAATTCTGTATACATTGTTGTGACTGTCACCTTTGTTGTCGCCTCGCAATAAGTTTTACTTCTGTTGATGCTTCGTCAAGGACACAGTCACATTGAAAAGTGACAAATCTGGATCCTCTTCTGAGCAGTGAGAATTTTAGAAAGGACGTCCTTAGCCGTTTATCATATACTCATTTTGATTTTTTAGCGAGACAGTTTAAGCATATAGGCAAGCGTAACCATTTTTACAGAAAAGGCCCCACCATATATAAATTCTAAACTCAGTTTTCTCAGCCATTTAGAATTGTGATCATAATAATTTTTGGCAGAGTTCTTCCATGCGTAGAGATTGTCTCAACCGTTGTCATGGAAATGGCCAGGCTATATATCATTTGTGTAAATAGCACCATCACCATCGAAGATTAAAAGGAACGTAAAAGTTTTCAAACCTGTAGTAATGCCATGCATCAGACTCTCAAATGTCGAAAGATAAATGACTGGTACATTTTGGAGGTCACAATTCCCAGATTGTTGGAATGTACGTATCGTCATATGTCCAAGAGCTGTTAACCAAGTGCAATCATATTTAGTTTGTATGGTACTCCTAAAAAGACTTTTAAGACGACTTGTATTTTTTTTATTTATAGCATTGGTGCTGCAGGTCCCATCCGCACCCTCGTGGTTTTTCTTGTTGGCTATTTTAGTTTTTATTTACATCAATTAAAAGGAAAAATATCGGTATGGCTTGACCATAGTTCATCTGTATGTTTGTCTTGACCAGTAAAATAATCATTTTCTAAAGTCTTGTCTTTTAAATCTTCTTATCTTTTTAAAAAAGGCAAATTTGGAATATTATGATCATTATGTTTATATTCTGATTAGCCTCTTCATTATAAATCATCGTCACCACCATCATCATCATCATTGTTGTTATCATCATCGGCTCCGCTGTCATGTCTGTTCTCGTCCTTGAGATTGTTGATGTTGTATTGAAAACTGTAAGGAATTAAAACTGACATGGATCATCCATCATCATCATCATCATCATCATCATCATCATCATCATCATCATCATTGTACGATTTTATGTCTATAAAGTACAAAGCACCTAGAAGCTTGTTCATGAGATACTGAGCGATATGTATCGTCACTATCAGTACTCATTCTTATTATACTTTTTTTTCAGTATTTTATCTTCATTTTTTTTTCAAACTTGAAATTATTATTCGTTTTTGACAAAACACAAATAAAGACAATAATTGCTGAACATTATTACGATATCATTGACAAAACTGAACAAGATATATATACAATGGATCGAGCAAAACTCATATATACATACGCCACATCTGCTGGCCTGTAGTATTTTTGAAACAATATAAAGTCATTTATTTCATACAGTTTTAGATTTTAGTTGTTGTTGGTGTGTATCTTCATTATTACATTATTTTACTGCATCTTTAGAAGTACGAACGTCAGAGGCGAGAGAGTTGGGGGGGGGGGGGGGATGATTGCACGTCCCCTCTACACTTTGACGATTCTGTAAGCAGTCATGCATATAGACAGGCAGGAACAACGAGGCGTTCAATCACCAACTGAGACAAAAGCCCTGCAGCAGTGGACAAATATTGAGGAGGACAGGTAGAGAATGCTACTGGACGTCACTAGCTAGGACTCTGCACTGGGCAGTTGTGGGGTGATGGTCGTCCACCATGGAATCTGAGACAGACTCAGCGTTTGATCTTCCCACAGAGACAGAGCAACCCTTTCCCGAGACAGCTCTGCTTTCCCCAAATGGTGAGGGGGTAGGGGTCAGAAAAGGAACCCCCGAAAAAAATGTGTATCAGGCAGATAGCAACGGTTATCTGATTATCCAACATTTCGGAAATACCTCTGACATGTGGTGCTTGGTATGTCTAATCTCTAAAGGACAAATAGCATTGATCACCAGAATGTTGGATTGCTGTAAGATTGACATATAAGATCGCTATAAGATTGACATAGCTAGCCAGAGTGAGACAATATTTTTAAATGAAACCCTGCTCGAGGATCGTGCAAGAGAGGACACTTTCTGATGCATTGGAAAGCCCAAAGTTAATCGAAAAACCTCAAGTGTCGTATTGGCCATATGCACCACAACTCACAAGGAAAGCTTACTCTGTGGTGTCAGAGATCGCTGGAGATTTGCATCTTCATCTGACGAAAGGTTGCTTTCTGACAATCATCAGTGCTTACGCCCCAATGATGACAGAGCTAGATGATGTCAAGAAAGTCTTCTATGAAGAATCCATTTGTTTCACATCCACTGTTAACCACAAAGGCAAGCTCATAATCCTTGGAGACTTCAACGCTCGTGTTGGAGAGGTCTACTTTGCTTGGCCAAACCCCCTTAAACGCCATAATATTAAAAATGCAAATCCACTGGAATGGCGTTGCTATCACCGTATCCAACACGAGTTCATCATCTACAACACCCTCTTCCAACAGAAAGACAAGTTCAAAATCATGTTGATGTACTCATGGGTCCAAGCAGTGGCGCACGCTTTTGTCATTTTGCAACAGATAGAAGAGACGTGCACATCATAGGCTGCATGAGAGGAACTGACTGCTGGTATGATCACTGGCTATTCCATAGCAAGACATTTATCTGGGTAAGCCAGTGCAGCTGGGACAAACCTTTGTGAAAGTAGAATATCACCCATCTGGAAAACAACAAACACACTTTTCAAGAGAAGCTCAAGGAAACATTATCCGACATAAAGCTTGAAGGAGAGAATGTAGAAACAGAGTGGAAGCCCCTCAAACAAGCTACCTGCACCTTTGCAAATGGTGCCCTGGGTTTTGGTAAATTAAACACATGGATTGGTTTGGTGAAAGCAATGACAAGATCAGCATACGCATCGACAAACTCTGCGTTAGTGACAAGGAACGTTTCAACAACGAGATCTGTGAGAAAAGGAAGCAAAAATATCAGACAAAATCGCTTATCCAACAAAAATTGCGGAAAATGAAGAAATTGTGGTGGGAGACGATCTTTTTTTCTTGTTGAATTGCTGAACAATGAACCATCAGTTTTGTAGATTTTTTTCACTTATTTCTATTCTTTTAGCAAAAGAGGAGATAAACAATATTTACAAAGCAAAATCAGTTAGAGAGATAAACAATATTAACAAACAAAATCAGTTAGAGAGATAAACAATATTAACAAAGCAAAATCAGTTAGAGAGATAAACAATATTAACAAACAAAATCAGTTAGAGAGATAAACAATATTAACAAAGCAAAATCAATTAGAGAGATAAACAATGTTAGCAAAACAAAATCATTAGAGAGATAAACAATATTAACAAACAAAATCAGTTGAGAGATAAACAATATTAACAAAGCAAAATCATAGAGAGATAAACAATTTTAAACAAAGCAAAATCAATTAGAGAGATGACAAATGTTAGCAAAACAAAATCAATTAGAGAGATAAACAATATTAACAAAGCAAAGTCAGTTAGAGAGATAAACAATATTAACAAACAAAATCAGTTAGAGAGATAACAATATTACAAAACAAAATCAATTAGAGAGATAAACAATATTAACAAACAAAATCAATTAGAGAGATAAACAATATTACAAAGCACAATCAATTAGAGAGATAAACAATGTTAGCAAAACAAAACAATTAAGAGATTACAATATTAACAAACAATCATTGAGAGATAAACAATATTACAAACAAATCAGTTAGAGAGATAAATATAACAAAACAAAATCAATTAGAGAATTAAACAATATTACAACAAATCGTAAGAGATCTATAACAAACAAATCAGTTGGGATTAAACAATATAACAAAATCAAATCAGTTAAGAGAATAAACAATACTTAACTCAACTATAACAATTGAGAGATAAACCATTTTACAAACAAAATCAGTTAGAGAGATAACAATGTTAACATACAAATCAATTAGGAGATAAACAATTTAACAAAACCCAATCGTTAGAGAGATAAAAATATTAACAAAACAATATCATTTAGAGAGATAAACAATTTAACAAAACAAATAGTTAGAGATACATGTTGCAAAGCAAATCTTTAAGAGATAAACAGTTAGCAAAACAATCAATGAGAGTCGACATGTTCAAACAAATCAATAGAGAGATAACATTACAAGCAAAATCATAGAGAGATAAACTGTAGCAAGCAAATCAATTGAGAGATAATAATGTAGCAAAGCAATATTCACAAGCTCAATTCAACATATGGTAATTCATCTTGTTCAGGTTACTATACAGAATTCATCATATACACGAAAACAGACTGGGGGTAACATTGAAATCTAGTTAGTATACTAATAATGATACTTCATCATTATAACAGTGATAGATTGGCACCATTTCTCCAAAGTGCACGATCTTACTTTGATTGTTCATCACGATATTTATGTAATTACTGTAAAAAAGATATTCGGAAAATCTTTATAGTACATAAACATCTATACTTTTCTAGAAGATTATTGGATTATTGAATCAATATTCAAATTTTGTATGTGCCTTTATCAACAGCGAATGAGATTATGTTTTCAGTTAATCTGATCTTTGTACAGTTGACCCATTTTGACTTGAACATTTGCCCCAAACATTTACCAAAATCTTTTGACATGCCAAAATTTCCAAAGCATACGATCAATACTGTCTTTTGTTTACAAATACAAGTCACAATAAAAGTTATTTGAGGGTCCCATTTCTTTTAGAATGACGTTAGTTCCTAGAATTCTGAGTACAGTATTTGACACCAATTTAGTTTGTTTTTGTATTTCATGTATTTCATGAATACCTTTCTGTATGGAACGTTTGTTCCCAATTTATCTAATCATTTTGAACATGAATTGGAAGTGCACCATCCTCTGTCAAAATGTCATAGTAGAGCTGTGTTCGTTTAGGTGTAGAGTAAATTTCTTTCAGTGCTGTAGGAATTTAAACTTTGTAGAATACCTGTGTGACAAATTCCTGTACAGTATGGCCAACCATATGATGATATGCAATAAAGTCACACACACACACACATACATGCACACACCTATACACAACACACACACACACACAATAATATATATATATATACACACACATACATGCATACACACACCATATATATATATATATTATATATATATATATATATATATATATATATATGTACAAACGCACACATCCCCCACATACACATACACACACACATACACACACACACATACACACACAAAAACACGTACACACACTACACATACACACGCGCGTGCACGCACACACATACACACACACACACCACACGTACGCACACACACAGAAACACACACACACAAACACAAACACACACACACTCATACACTCTAGACACGATTCAAGATGGCGGAGACACCTAAGTAAAAAAATTTCAGCTGTCGGAGAAAACGTTTAAAAAGGCCCAAAATGACAAGAACTAGAAGAGGCCGCCTTGCCCAAAAGAAACAAGAAGACACATCAGAGGGCAAGGCTGATGGAGAGAGGCTATCGGTGAGCGACATGGGAGCAGATACGGAAAAGGACCGGCAATCGACAGTGGCCGAGTCTGACTCTACATCTGGTTCACTCTCCAAGGCTTCCACTGACACGCAGAGTGGGACAACCTGCACCGCGCCTCTTCCCAGCACGGCGGACTGCGTAAGTACGTCAGAACTCAAAAACATCATACTGGCTCTGCGGGACCAAGTCAATTCTTTGGAAAAGACTGTCCTTGCACTTCTTCCAACCCAGCAAAAAGAGAACGTCACCATGCCAACCCGTAACTGTCACACACACAGACGGATCTACATGACACACATCCCACATATGCAGACGTACTGAAACAAAACCACACAGCAAGCAGGACGACAAACAGGCTCGAAACATCAAGGCACCAAAACCCAGCAGCAAAACAAATCAGCAAGCAGGAAAAGTGCCTGAAAAGAAAATAAAAAACAAGAAAGAACAACGGCATGACGTCACACAAGCTAAAGACGTCATTTTACATCCGAACCATACAGCATCACGCTCTGAAAATAGGTCTATTCCAAAACAACATAAAAAGCACCATGATCTTCCGTATGTTATCACTCTCCACGACTCTGTGTTGAGGGGTGTCAACTCGAGAAGACTGGGACGATCTTACGGCTTCGAAGGAGACTCGTGCCCTGTGACCACCCCTCATGACATTCAAAGCTCATTAGACATGGCCCTTTCCAAATGTGACGATACTGCAGACTGTATTGTTTTTCACTGTGGTGTGCATGATTTGAATAGTAAAGATCTCGCTACAACAAGTAAACATCTCGCTTCAGGCATAAAACAAATAGCACAAGAACATCCTAATTCAAA
This sequence comes from Monoplex corrugatus, assembly GCA_030674185.1. NCBI lineage: Eukaryota > Metazoa > Mollusca > Gastropoda > Littorinimorpha > Ranellidae > Monoplex > Monoplex corrugatus. The sequence continues at coordinate 7,896,198 of JAPXFY010000029.1, forward strand.
ATTAGTCGTTAGTAAGGTTGCCCCTGTACGACAGGCACGAATGGAGGTTCAACGAAATCTGTTCAACGCTTTACTATCTGCTGAACTTGTTGATATGAAAAATATTTCTTTTGTATCACATGAAAACCTTCGTACCACTCAACAATTTCTAAAAGATTACATATACCCCACCACCAGAGGAAGCAGCATCATTGCAGGAAATCTTGGAAGACACATTCGAGACCTCTTTTGGGAGACTCCAAGGAGAACAGCAAGATCAAGATCAGCACAGCTACACCCTTCCAGATTCTCCAGAGAACGGTACCACCTTTTCGACAACTGCGTACCATGGTGGCCATATAATGTTTTGATATAACAGTATTACATATACAATTCTTGACGTTCATGTCACAGGACTTTTTCCTCGTCATCTCTGACATTTCTTCTGCTGAAAGTATACAATAACCAGGTTTTAGTCCGACTATCAAGACTCAGACTATACACTCTGTTCATTTGAAGACGTGTATGCTATTATTTTGTTTATTGGTTATTTGTTATCCATTGTAATCTAATATCTCTTCAATAAGTTATTTCTGCGTTGACTGTGTAATTTTCTTTTCATCGTTTTGCTTCAATTTTGTTATCTTTACTTCGTAGTCTAAGTAATTGCGTAATTTTCTTTCTGCCCATCTCTCCTTTACACAGAAAATCAAAGTATTCATTATTATCGACCATTAATAACAGTCAATAGAAAGTTGGAGATAAACCAGTATCAGTAATGCGACAACAATCCCAAGTCAAGTTTTTGCAATGGAATTGTAGATCCCTTTCCACCAATTCGGCATACTTGGAGCATTTCCTGACATCAAATAGATGTGAAGTTTTGATTCTGCAGTCGATGAATGTTGTTGCAACCAAGCTTCCCAATTTCCCCAATTATTACTATCCTCCAGTCTATGAATGTGGGAATCACGGGAAGAAGGTATCCACCGCGATATACATACTCAAAGAGTTACAATACTGCTTACTTACTTCCCCGGTTTTGAAATCAAGCGACGATTTGCACGCTTGTGCTGCCACTGTCCAATTAAGCAATTCTTTAAACATCAACGTTTTATCAGGGTACCTGCCAACAGGTCCAAACGACCGCAACACAGAATGGCTGCGCACGATCCAAGATCAGCAGCGTGGTAAATGGCTAATAGGTGGAGACTTTAATTCCCACTCCCCATTTTGGGAAAAGAACTGTTCTACTGTTACGAGCAATCGTTTGGTAGAAAATATCGTTGATAGCTCGCTTTACCTTCTAAATGATGGTAGTGTCACTAGGATCCCTGATGTCTCCAAACACAGGGCGACAGCCATCGATTTGTCTCTGATATCACCAGAATTAGCACCATCCTGTACCTGGGAAACTCACAGAGACACTTTGGGAAGCGATCATCTACCTATCATCATAACCATAACTGACAAAAACATCAGGATGAAAGACAGCTCTCCTGATATTATTCCAAAATATAATTACAAGCGTGCAGACTGGTCCTTATTTCGAACTGCTCTTGCTAATCAGGATTACAGACATGAAAGTGAAAATGTAGACATTATGTTTTCTAAATTCCAAGAGTCAATTCTAGCCGCTGCAGACGTATCAATTCCGAAACTCAAAACTTCTAAATCGAATAATCGATTGGGTAATGTTTGGTGGACAGAGGCATGTGAGAAAGCAGTTCAATATAAAAGGGAGAAATTCAAAATCTACATCAAAAGCCGGAAACCTGAAGATCATGTGGAAATGAAAAAAGCTACCATCCAATGTAACAAAATCATTGCTGAAGCAAAGAAAAATTATTGGGCATCATTCTGCAAAAAAGAAATTTCAGATTTCACAGATTTCCATAAAGTCTGGACGAAAATGAATCAAATGAAGAATGGAACCAACTTACCTAGGTGTCCGATAATGATAGAAACATGTAACACATTTCCTTCAGACATGGACAAAGCAGAAACCTTTGTGGACTTATTTGCTAAAAACAGTAAAGTTGAAGGTTTATCTCCAGACTGCAAACATCACAGAGAAATGGAAGATAACAAATCAATCTACACTGATCCAATACCTCAGAATGATCTCTGGTTTAATTCTCCAATCACCTTAGAAGAGCTAAAAAACACAATACTGTTTCTACACAACAAAACGAGTTCGGTAGGTATTGATGCAGTTTCGACTGAAATGATTAAACATCTCCCTGAAAACTATCTTATTTTCCTATACAAAATTTTGCAGAAATGCTGGGTTAGCGGAACTGTACCACAAATCTGGCAAAAGTCTATAGTTATACCGATATTAAAAGCAGGAAAATCGAAAACTGATAAAAACAGTTACAGACCCATTGCTTTGACGTCCCACACGAGCAAACTAATGGAAAGATTGATCTTAAACAGACTTTTACACTACTGTGATAAAAATAACGTTATTCCGGTAAACCAGGCGGGTTTTAGAAAAGGGAGATCCGCAGTTGAACACCTGGTTAAACTTACGACTCAGATCAAACAACAGTTTGCCCGCAGAAAAAGTGTTTTAGCTACTTTCTTTGATATAAAAAAAGCTTACGATCAAGTTTGGCATAAACGTTTATTGTTCAAGCTAAAATCTGTTGGTTTATCTGGCAATATGTACAATTACATTAAATCTTTTTTAGCTAATAGAACAATACAGGCTAGAGTGGGAGCTAGTTATTCTACTTCACGGCACCTCGACATGGGGATTCCACAAGGTTCAGTGATAGCACCTATTTTATTTAATATCCTTATACAGGATCTTCCTAAAGCTTTTTCAAATCGTGTTGTTTTAGTACAGTATGCTGATGATATATGCACTTGGATGAATATCACTTTAAAAAAGACAACTCCACAGAGAACACGGAATTACATCAGGAAATTGTATCAAATTGATCTTGATAATCTTGGAAACTATATGTTAGAAAATGGTCTGTCGTTGTCGGCAGAAAAGACTAACATGATGCTGTTTGATCCTGGTGGTAACTCAAATAACTTGCCTACTTTCAAATTGCTTGGTGAAGTGTTAAATTACAAACAGGTCGTAAAATTTCTGGGAGTTTACATCACTTCGAAATTAAGCTGGAATGTTCATTTTGATTATATTTTAACAAAAGCACGAAAAACCTTAAATTTTCTAAAGATAATAAGCAAATTACCCTGGGGAATGGATACAAATATACTGATTCATCTGTCAACAGCGCTGGTCAGGTCTAAATTATCCTACGCGCAAGAAGTTTTTTTCAATGCACCTAAATATTTACTAAAAAAGATTCAGAACTTGGACTGCAAAAGTCTTAAAATTGCACTAGGTGTACCAACTCATGCTTCTACTCTGGAAACGTACAAAGTTGCTGGAATTCTACCTCTAAACAACCATCGTGAGCTAGCTACAGCAAAGTTTGCAATTAGAACTTCTTCACAAGCGAATAATTTTGTGAGCAAAGAAATTAAAATCAGGTCTGATATTGACTTTCCAAAACGAGCAAAAAACATTTCATCACAAATTACAACCGCAACTTACATATCTGACCTGATCAAACAATCCAGCATAACTATGGATGAAATAGCCAAAAAACCAATGTTAACGCCTATCCCTACATGGGAAATGCTAAAGGCCACGTTTGATCTCGATTATGCAGACGTTAAAAAAGATGATAATGTCAACATTACGCTATCCACAGCTTGTGAACACATCGATGAAAAGTACCGTACCCACCTCCACATTTTTACTGATGGGTCAGTCTTAGCAAATCAGAGCGCTGGAGCAGCGTTTTATGTTCCAAAATTTAACATTAAAAAGTCTTTTTTCATTGGGGCAAATGTATCTATATATACAGCAGAATTGGTCGTTGTTGTTCAAGCGTTGCATTATTTAATAAGCCTTCGGCCTGTGCCTTTCAAAGTAGTTCTGTTTGTTGATTCAAAATCTGTATTATATGCCTTACAGTCTTTTGATACAGACACAAGACCTGATTTAATAATTGAGGCAAATCATCTAATACACTGTTTAAAGATAAATGGCTCGGAAATCAGTTTATGCTGGGTGCCTTCTCACGTTGGTCTTCACGGCAACAACGTAGTTGACAGAGCAGCTAAATCCGGTGCACTCCGTTTTGAAAATTCCATAGAATTACATGTTAACACCTCGGTAAAAGAAGCTTACAACTCGCTAGAATTAGCATCATGGATTCGATTTCATGAAGATTTAAATGAAAAATTTGTGTCTCAAAAAAGAATCAAACTTTCAATTCAAAATATCTGTAAAAAAATGCAGTATTCTTCGATATATCATTTGAGATTAATTGTTACCACATATTTTCGTATTCAACTGAACGCTTTGAAAACAAAATATTGTAAAAACGTTTTATGTATTTGCGGTGAACAATTCACATTGTATCACTGTTTGTTTTACTGCAGAAAGCTTCGTTATTTTTTACCAAAGATGTTTACACAAGGAAACTATCTTGAAAAGCATTTTAAAGAAGTGATATCAGATCAAGTTCTGTTAGTTAAAATTTCAGAATCATTGGTTCACAGTCCTGTTAATGCGTTACTTTAAGGTTATTATTTTAATTATCATTATCTTATTTTGTTTTGTTTTGCTTTTTATGACGATTTTTCTTTTACATTTTGATGTTAGCGTTGTTCTAGTTTCATTTCTCTGATCATCCATATCATTTTTCTAAAGGCCTTGCCGGTTCCTTTTAATTTTTTTTCCGTCTCTTACTCTGTTCCCTTCTTTCCCCTCCTCCCCCCCCCCCCCCCAAAAAAAAAAATCATCCTCCATGCCATTTTTATCCGTCTAATATCACGTACAGTGAAAAGACGTTAAATCAAGGAACGAACTCATACACTCATACACACACACATAGACAAACACGCACACATACACACATACACTCATGCACACACACACACACACACACACACACACACACACACACACACACACACACACACACACACACACACACATGCATGCGCGAGCGCAGAAACACACACACATACACCACACATACAAACACACACATACTCACACTCATACACACACGCACTCATACACTCATACACTCATACACACACACACACACACACACACACACACACACACACACACACACACACACACACACACACACACACACACTTATTTCCATAAACTAACAAATTGAGTGCGTGCACTGTGCAGTTTTGGTGCTGGAGGTGGTGGTGCTGCTGACATGAAACGAACCAGTCTTGGTAAAGATGCTTCTGTTCCTTGCCATGGAGATGCTGATGCTGATGATGAGGTGGAGAAGGAGAAGGAGGAGGAGGATGACGCCAAGAACACCTCTGAGGCTGACGCTCTCATTGAATCTCCTGCTACTGACCATGGCTCATCCATGAATCCTGCCCCTCAAGCATCCGTTGATGAAGCTGATGAGGCTGACGCCAAGAACACCTCTGAGACTGACCGTCTCATTTGCGCTCCGGCTTCTGACCGTGCCTCATCCATAGGTCGAGCCCATCCAGAAGAGGCAAAGGAAACCAAGGAAGCAGAAGACGAAGATCCTGACCAGCCAACAGACCAGGGGGTTACACAAACTGCTAACGATTCTAGTTCACCATCCCATAAGAGGACGGGTTGGTTGTGGTGATAGAGTCTAGACTCGGGATCTGATATCTTAAGTTCAGTTCCAGCCCGAAACATTAAAAACTGGCCTGTATACTGCTCGTCTGAATGTTTCCAACATTCTGGTGGTGTCACCTTAGTGTTGCAAATGCTCCCCCCCCCCCCCCCGATTTCCTCTCCTTAGTTCAAAACCTTGCCACTGATTATGGTTTTGCGCAGGCTTAAGGAGCCTACCAGGTAATTACAGGCAGATTCGGATGGAGTGCAAATGGAATTGTCTGAGTGCTATGAATCCCTCTTGAACAAAGTCCAAAGTCCATCGAGGGTGAAGTGTCTACCTGTTGTGATGGAAGGTTCTCTTTGTTGCATTGACTTAATCTAGCACAGACAGACACAGATAGAAAGACGTGGGTGTGTCCCTGCCCGGGCACCTCCAGCCTGGTGAGCATAAGGAGGAGATTTGTCCCACCCCCAAGGTTAAAATGAACTCAGAACTGAGGACACGTTTGTTTGCCATAAAAACGCAAGACAGGGCTGTAAAACAGACTGGTTGTAATAAGAAGACACACCAGTCAGTGATTTCACATTTCATGTAATCGTCGTCGTCATCATCATCATCATCATCATCATCATCATCATCATCATCATCATCATCATCATCATCACAAGGAATATGAATAAAGGAGTGATAACCAATCTTTCAGTTTTCCCAAATGTAGCAATCTTAGCTATATTCTGAAAAAAAACAAAAACAAAAAACAAAAAAACAAATCATCGTCCTTAAGTAATTCATTTGGATTTATCGTAGTGAGTTTAGAGTAATCGATTGTTGAAAATATCTGGTTTTCCTGAATTGTTTTCATCAGTTTTAATTTTCACATTTTGTATCTGATGCAGACATTGTTTTGTATCTGATCAAAGAAATGAAAATTCATCTTGAATCACATCACAAGTTGTACATTTTTTATTTATTCTTGGAATTTTTGTGATCTACCATTTTCATTTTGTAGGTCAATACAATGTTTCAGAGTCTGCTTAATGCTTTTCTGTGATCAGATTTGTTTTCTTGTTTGTGTTAGATAAGGTTAGAAATGGTAGTTGATTATAATCAGGGTACAGAAAAGTAGTCTTGATGGTCTGTAATTTTATGTTGATATATTCTAGATGGTTTTTCATTGCATATTTCTGTTTGTTTATTATACATGATTCATGCCAATATCGTAGAGAATCAAACCAGTTTTATGTGTGTGTTTCTGTTTTGTAACATTATATTGTGTATAACTTTTGTGATTGACAGTTTTGGAATAGTGGCTTGAATACGAAAGGAGTAACTGTGACTCCAAGTCTGAAACATTTGATTCGAAATTTGTCAGACGTTTTTCGAAAGGTTATACTTCGTTCTTTTTCTTTTATTTTGCTGTACAATGAATTTAACATGTGAAAGTTGGGCTGCTGTTGCCTGGGAGAGCGCGTCGCCTCTGTGCACCGCCACCCATTTGACCCTGTCAACATATTCAGCAGTTTTAGTCTGTAAGTTTCTAAATATCGAGCAGATAGTTTGGTTACTGCCGTTCTAACTGTATGACCACAAGGATGGTAACTAATTATGCCCCTTGTCCTGGTGTTTGCAGTCTTCGTCAAAAGAAAAAACTTTGTCAGCATGGCTTGATTACCTTGTTTTTATTGTTTAACTTCCTTTTCTTATTTATTGATTAATACTTTGATTTACTGGTTTATTTATTTAACTTCTTGGTGTGGGGCAGTAATTGTGGCCCATCATTGAGCACACCTGTTATAATTCCAAACATATTTCAAAGTTCAACAAGCGAGATTATGTCAGTGGCCATTTTTGAATTACCTTACCATTTTGGCCGCCCTATGCTGTCCTCGGTAGAATTTGCCTGTTTCCATAGATTTTTTTTTATAAAGTGGCCTCTTAGCGCTGTTGGTTAGAGCGGTGTGCTGATAACGCTGGAATCGTGGATTTGACCCTGGAGCACGCAACACGTTTTAGTGGCCCGTTAGCGCTGTTAGTTAGAGCGGTGTGCTGATAACGCTGGGGTTGTGGGTTTGACCTCAGAAGGACCATGGAGAGAATGGTGGTAATAACGTCAGATGCTGACCATGGGTTTAGATTTTGCCTTTATCAACGATGTAATCCTATTCATCATAAAGTAATTGTTGTGTAAGTATATACGTTTTTGTTTTCGTTTGAGCGTGATAACGCTTCACATTGTCCATCCAGTGGTTTGTATGAAATATATGGATGTTCATCAAGTCCTCTTTGATGCCCTACAACTGTTTATCCAGAAATGCTGTATTTGGCAGCCGCTTATTTCTTTTGTTTCTAAATAGTGGGCAGAACTGCAGACTGTGTTCTGGAGACTGTCGTTCTATTTAGCATGAACATCCGTCTGTGTGGGAAGCCTCATTCGGCATTAGGGCATGTACATACTTTGTTCTTTGGTTTCGAACATGAGTACCGTATTTTCCATAACCAGATCAGAAGTTCCGTGTATCATCTGGCCTTCCTCAATAAAAACTTCCAAAAACGGTAACATTTCTAATTTCATTTTGCTTTTCGCAAAGTTGTTTATGTATTAATATAAATGTAAGAAACTCATGCCAGGTCTACCTATTTTTAGGGGGAAAAAACATATAGATGACACTGAATTAGATAATCAAAAGCATAGAATGACGTCACACAGATGTCAAATGGGCTAGATATAGCTCCATGCGAGTAATACTTTTGAAGAATATAAATCTAAGTGTAGCAAAGATTCTTGAAGTGTTCCCAAATGCAGGCAATCTTAGATGGATGTGTGTGTGTGTTGTGTGTGTGTGTGTGTGTGTGTGTGTGTGTGTGTGTGTGTGTGTGTGTGTGTGTGTGTGTGTGTGTGTGTGTGTGATCATAAAAAAACATTCACCCTTATTTGTATATTTGTATTGTTATTTTAAAAATCTTATTATGTGTGTTCTGTAAAAAGCAATTCAGTATTGTATTAATTCTTAACTATTGTTAGATTTAAGAAAAATTAAAAACTATCAGTGAACGGGAGGTTTGGGGAATTGACATTTAAGTTTTGTGTTTTGTTCTTTCATTTTGTACAGAGCATTGTTTCCATTTGATTTATTTATTGAGTTTTGCTTTGCGTTTTACTGCTTTGTGTCTGTATTTCAACTGCTTTATGGAAGTATGTAATCGCAGATTTTGGGGTTAACCCTTTGACTCCTGCACCATGTCCACCAGCATCCTGCTTTATCAACCATGCTACCAAAGTAAAAACTTAACCCTTTGACTCCTCACCCTATCCAACAGGCGGGAAGTTGTTGGATAGGGTGAGGGAATCAAAGGGTTAAGTTTTTGCAGAGAGCTGTTGGATGAGGTGAGGGAGTCAAAGAGTTAAGTTTTTGCAGTTGGTGGATAGGGTACGGGAGTCAAAGGGTTAACGTGGGTGTCCATTTTTATATTATTGAATGTAACATTAGGTAAATGTAATATTCATAAACATAAGATGAATAATAGCTACCACATACTTTTCATTCATATTTGTATGTGGTGGCTGCTATTCATTTCATATTTATTGATATTATATTTTATGCAATATAATATTCATAAATATAAAACTCTATCAAACCTCAAATCTGCTCTGATTAAAACCGTATTAGAAGTTGATGTTATTTGGACACTTTTCATGGTGCACTTTTAACAGTGCGTCAAAGATTTGCCAAACTGACAGGACAGTCACATTTAAAAAAAATTCACGTTTTTCCGATTTTTTTTCGTTGTGGTATCTTTGATCTTATGCTTTTGGAAATAAAAGTTTTCTACGCAATTGTACAGTATCAAATTCGTGTTAGATATCTCAGCATGGGATAAGGTATGTAATGTGTCAGTATTTCGCTTTGTTTATGTAAACGCTTTGTGTGTTTTGAGTGTGTTCAAACTTGTGAGCGCATTACTGTTCATTACCTGAAAATACTTCTTATCACTTCGTTAGCCTATGGCATATTTGGTTTTTGTGGACTAGTGTCACAGCAAGTTTGATGTTTTTTAATTTGATCCAAGTAGCTTGCTGATGGTTGGGTGTCACCTGCACAGCATGGCAGTCCCTACCGGACGATGGTGCTCCATAGTAGTCCCTATCTACGTCGTTTTGCTCCTTTTTCGTATTTTGGCTGGCCATGATAAATTCGGGGATATACGATGGTGGTTTCCCGTTGCCTTTCATCGGTCTTTGTAGGGACTTTTCACTGGTCTTTGTTATTCCCACGACTATCCACAAGGCAGTGGGGGTGATTTTCTGACAGAGTTTACTCCCTTAACCTCATCTCTCACGAGATAACCACAAGGCAGTGGTGTTTTTCTGTTAGGATTTACTCCCTTAGCCTTGGTCTCTACTGAGACACACACAAAGCAGTGGTGCTATTCAATAGCTGGGGGTCTGGTTTGTGGGCACCAGGGGATGTCCACATGCCAGTGGGCCTGTGTGCCGCACGTCTGTGGGCCAGACCTCTTCTGAGTCCTTTGAGTTTAGCCTGAGTCCGTGAGGTGCTCAGTTACCACATGCCGTCATGAGGAAGCACAATGTAAGGCTTGCTGATGGAGAGGCTATGTACTGACATAGAGAGACGTGCACATTCTGCTCTTCTTTTGGCATAGCTGCAAGCAGCAGTGCCAGCCAGCAGCGCAGGCTGAAAGCGAGAGGTGATAAGTACGCAGTCACTAGCCAACACATAGACGAGTCATGTCTTGAAGGAGGCAGACACAAGAAGATCATTAATAAAGAAGATTAGAAAAAGACAAACAAGATTTTTTATGAGGAAAGAGAAATTAGAGAACCTGGTCACAACAGAAAGTTGAAGGGAAACAGAATATCAGATAGACCCAGGGAGAAATATTGGACAGACTTGCAAGGTGGCTGAGGACAGAGAGGGTGGGAGATGTACTTGCAGCGACAAGGGTTAGATTAGTATGGAGGGCTATGATCGCCAACGCCATGCAGCAGGACACAGGATGATGATGATGATGAGCGTCCCTGCCATTATTATTAATGTCATATTATGACCTGTTGATATTGAACATAGATCGCTGAACGGTACAGACGCTCGTTTTCTGTGTGCCACTGATTTTGACAAGGGGAAATAACCAATGAGTGGCATGATGAAATCACACAACACAAGTTTCTATGTACTTTTGAGACGACGCGTGATCGAGATATACAACTGAGCTTACTCTCCTTCCTATGTATGCCTGTCTAAAAATACAGTTCTACATTGCAACTGTTTAACAATTAATAGTCGACTGCCCTCGGGGCACTAACTTGACCTATGATCATTAACTGGTAAATTTTGTCTGAAAGCAGCTTATTGATACTGCGTATCATCATCATGTGCCTTGCTGCATGATGTCGGTAATCATGGCCCTCCATATGAAACTATCTTTTATCCAAGCGTATCTCCTGTCCTTATTGTCTCCACCCACTCTGCAAGACTGGTGCTCTTTTTCCTTCCAGCTTTCCTGTTATGACTAGGGGCCTAAATTCCTCTTGCCTCATAAAATATCTTATAAATGTTGCTTGTCTTTTCCTAACTCTCTTCCTGATGTTAATTAATACGCATTTGTTGGTAAGGACGCTTTTCATCTTCTTGAATGCTGTTTAAGCTTGGCCAGTTCTGTTGCATATTTCTAACCTACATCTGCCATCTGGTAAAATGACTGTTCGCAGATAGTTGAAGTTATCAAATTGTGCTGTCAGTTATTTTAGATGAGAGGATTTCTTGTTACTAGCACGTGGGGGTTATCAAATTATTGCACGTGCAATACTACAGGACCAGATTGAACATTCACCCCCCCCACACTCTCCCCTATCACCCACCCCCAGGAGCCTGCTGAAAGAGATCAGCATACCATTCCCTCCTCGGTGATCAGCAATGTCCAGGGCATGCTAGAGCCTCTGCCCACAACTACGTCATCAGAAGCTATGCCTGCACGCGTACATAGTGAGGGGGCCAAACCATACACTACATGTATATACTAAGGCTGCCATCCCCCTCCCACCTTCACCCTTCCCCACGTAAGAGAACACGAAAAAGGAGAGCGTAGCCCTATTGGGGAGATCCCCCTAATGACGTCAGCAATTTAAGAGATGCATACCTAACTAACCAACATCAGAAACGTGTGTGTACGTGTATATGTACACGCGTGCAATTCGCCGCACATAAGTACACCTGGCGGGATTGCCCACTGGTGTTGGGTGAGGGGCAAAGATGGTGGGAGTTAGTAAACAGGAGAGCCCCTGAATACACCAATACCAGCAATGCAAGAAACAAGGAAAATTGAAAGCAGAACACACGATAGTATACATGTGCAGTCTTGAAGGAACAATCTTAAATTCTAACTAATCAGCAAGTGAAGTCTCAATTTGGAACGAAGTAACTTTGGAAAGCCATAGTGTGTCCTTATACCAGTTCTTACAATTTGTTGAATTTCAGTGATTTCTTGTCTTGATGGCTTGGAGGGTTTGACATGTTTTCAGTCCGGTCCCGCATCTGCCACCAAGTATCACAGGGACGGTTGGAGCATGTCCACCAAGTATGGCAGGTACGGGTTTGTGTCTCCCTACCAAGTGTCGTCTCCATCGAGTGTCATAGGGCTGGTGATGTGAACTCACAAGGATAGATAGAAAACGGAATCGCCGAACCAGATACAGTCAAACCTCTCAATACCCATTCCAGAATGAGGAGAATACAGGTTTATTAACGTGGCTCATCCACGTATTGTACGTCACACATCTGAACTTATTATTGTCTAATAAAATATATGCATAATCCAGTGATCAAAGACATCTTACTTGATTCAAAATGCAAAGAGAGAACACAGCACTGTAGCACCGTACACTCAGACTCAGACTCAGACTCAGACTCAGACTATTTATTAACCAATGAATTAACAAAGGAATTTGATTTGGTTTTGCGTAACACACTCCCGCCATGCATACAAGACATGTGACAACATGAACAATACATAATATGAAAAATACTTCATCAAAAACACTTCAGGTACTCACACATGCCTGGGCGTGCACACCCACCTGTGCATCAAAAACAATATATAATCATACAGATAATAATGCTTGTAAACAAGACATGAAATTTGCTAGTATGATATAAATATAACTTGACAGAAAACATCAACAGATGAGCAGCCCTTACACTCAGAAAGGAGGAGGGAATAACTAAGGAGGGGGGAGGGTGGTGGGGAGGGGGGCCGGGGAAGAAGAGAGTAGAAAGCAGAAGCAGGGGTGTCAGATAAAAGGAGCAATGGATGAAGAAAACAGTGTCACAAATCATTCAGCATCTTTACAGCAGTGGGGAAAAAGCTGTGCTTCAATCGGTTGGATTTACACTTAATACTGCGGAATCTTTTGCCGGAAGGAAGAAGTTGGAACAGAGGGTTGGCTGGGTGCAGTTTATCAGATACAATAGACCTTGCTTTGCGTGTCACACGCTCCCGAAAGATATTGTCGATAGATGGGAGCTCACATCCTGCAACTCGTGACATTCAGCACTTCACCAAGACATAATGTATATTGATGCAACATCATTGTTCCACTCTCACATTCTATATGCAAGAAGGTATGGGTTCCCAGACACAAGCCCATTGTGTCGTATATCTAAAGTTCGAATCTCTAACTAACTAAGCATTTGTGTAGTGCTGACACTCAACGCTGGAGACAACCCTTCTTCTCTCTTCGTTCTAACTGCTATCTTCCTGTCTTTAGTCAGTTTCATTTTCAGTTTCTCAAGATGATGTCTCTGTGCTAGGAGCGAATTCCATATGCATTTACGTCACAGGTACTACGTGTATGGTGACCATGGCACATACCTTAAGCCTGCACATAAACCAATGAGCTGGCCAGGTCCTGAGGCTCAACCTAGACTATGTTTTACCTAGTCTATATTTTATATTGGTATTTTATCAGCTGACCACTGGAATGATCTTGGTTACATGTAAATGGCATGTGTATGTGTGTATCTTACCTTCAAAAAAGGAACAGACATATAAAGTAAATCAATAAATAAACAAATAAATAAAGGTCTGAATCACAACTCAGCTAGCTATTCTGTATAAACTCGTTTCACACGACAGACCCACCCAGTCAAAGCCCAAATGCTCAGCTGTCTATCAACTAGTCACTAACGGTGTGTACTCTGAGTCTGTCTTCTGGCTAACTCTGTCTCAGCCTACAGCAGGAACCAAGAGCCTGACTGTTCTCCAAGCGAGGTGTGGGTGTTGTCCACGTTGCTACTTGATGACCCAACCGTTGGTATAATTATCTCTCTGACCTCACCTGATAGGTATGCATGCCCAACTGTTGGTTAGTACTTTCTCTAAAACTCATGTACTAATAAAAAAAGAATGGTTAACACACATGATTAACTAGACGCCATCATACCGTCATATGCAGTTTTCTTTGATTAGATTTGTTTGTCAGTCATTTGCGTCAGTGCTTCCACACATAAGTTATTTTAAAAGTTTGTTTGTTTACTTATTTGCGTTCAATTAAAACTTTTTTGTTCTCACTTTGTGCTTTTGTGTGTGTGTGTGTGTGTGTACACGC
>JAPXFY010000029.1:7912968-7915468 GCA_030674185.1 Monoplex corrugatus
CTGAAAACTGAAATAATAGATTTGTTGTTAGTCTGCGAAACGAAACAATAGATTTGGTTACTGGAACACAAGATTCGCTGTTAGTGTGTGAGAAACGAAACAATACATTTGGCGTTATTCTGAAAACTGACATAATAGATTTGAAGTTAGCCTGAAAACTGAAACAATACTGATGACAATTTTGATGTTAAGATGATCAAAGAGCTGTTTCTGACAGGGCGAAGTGAAATACAAAAGGAATCATAGATTGAGATAATTCAGCCGTTCGTCTAAAATCTCTAGCGATACTCATGTTGGTGGTTTATGTGTGTGATATGTGCATAGATGTACCGGACCAGCGACCAAGTAATTTTGAAAGGCCTGTGACTGTCTGAACAGTGGCTTACAGTTTGAATTAACGTCTACCCGAAACTGAAAACTATAAATGCAAAATGGTGACGATTCTGATATTCAAATGAGATGAGACAGAGGGTCAAATAGTTCGATACGGATCAGTCATTCAGAAAATTATGTGAAAGATATTTCGAATATCAGAGTTTGGTTAATTTTGATTTCCTCTCTGAAACCTGACTCGGTAGATGGAAACATTTTGTGGTGTGCAAGTGTGGTCAAGCAAATATTTGAAGAACTAAGGGACTGAAGAGCAGGACTGAAGAGCAGGACTGAAGAACAAGACTGAAGAACAAGACTGAAGAACATGACCATGAAAGTTCAGGTGAGAGGGTTTTTTCCACTTTCTTCTCCTTCTCCTTTCCATATGTACCTCCTAAATTCCTCAACTCCCCACTACAGGACTTCGGGCGTTGAGTGTTAAACAGAAGTCAGTCACATTGTACATGTATTAGTTCCATGACATTATTGAACTACTTGTCTTTTTCGTCTTTCCTTCATTTCATCATCATCATTATCAGCATCATCATCATCATCTTCTTCTTTCTTTCTTTCTTCTTCTCTTTTTTTTTTCTTTCTTTTTTTCTGTCTTTCTTTCTTACTTTCTTTCGTTCTTTTACTCATTCTTTCTTTCTTTCTCTTCCTCTTTTTCTTCAGTATCTTCATCATTATCATCATCATCACCACCATAATCATCATCATCTTTTTTCTTCTTTCTGTCTTTCTGTCTTTCTTTCTTTTTTTCTTTCTTTCTTTCTGTCTGTCTTTCTTTCTTTTTGTCTGTCTGTCTTTCTTTTTGTCTGTCTGTCTTTCTCTCTTTGTTTTCCTTTTCTCTTTATTTACTAAATGTTTAATGTAATTTCTCAAATTTGTGTCTTCTCTTTGCTTATTTATTTTCAGCTTTCCACCCTTCCACACATGCACGTGTATGTGTGCATGTGTGTATATGTGTGTGTATGTGTGTGTGTGTGTGTGTGTGTGTGTGTGTGTGTGTTTATTTGGTTGTTTGCTGTTGTTGTTGTGCTGTTGTTTGTGGTGGTGATGGTTGTATGTTGGTGTCAGTTGTTCCGCACGTGCATGTATATCTATATATGTATGTGTGTGTGTGTGTGTGTGTGTGTGTGTGTGTGTGTGTGTGTGTGTGTGTGTGTGTGTGTGTGTGTGTGTGTGTGTTTAATTGGTCGTTTGCTGTTGTTGTTGTGCTGTTGTTTGTGGTGGTGATGGTAGTATGTTGGTGTCAGTTGTTCCGCACATGCACGTGTGTGTGTGTGTGTGTGTGTGTGTGTGTGTGTGTGTGTGTGTGTGTGTGTGTGGTGCGCGTGCGCGCATGCGTGCGTGTGTTCATGTTATTTGGGTGTTTGCTGTTGTTGTTGTGCTGTTGTTTGTGGTGGTGATGGTAGTATGTTGGTGTCAGTTGTTCCGCATATGCATGCGTGGGTGTGTGTGTATGTGTGTGTGTGCGCGCGCGCGTGTGTGTGCATGCTTATTTGGTTGTTTGCTGTTGTTGTTGTGATGTTGTTTGTGGTGGCAATGGCTGCATGTTAGTGTTAGTTGTTCCTGTTGTTCCTGCTGAATGAAAATGCAGATGTTCCTCGCCTTTAGCAACTCTCACGCAGATACCCTTGCTGGATACAACAACACTAAAGCTACAAGTTTAACAGTAACCCTAACCCGATCCTTAACTCTCATCATTGGCGTTAGACCCGTTGTGAAACTTGAGGGGTAGGTGAAGATATCGGGTTAGAATTCATTACAAAACATTCTTTCGTGAAACCAAAATGAGCAAAAGACACATAAAGTGCAGTTTGTGTTATATTAAAAGACAGTGGGGTTCCAATTAATCTCTGATTTCTGTTTGGAAGTCAAATATAGCATTGGTTTTGTAGCTTGAAAGTGATTGCATTCTAAAACTTTCTGGGAAAGTACCGAAGAATTATTAAAAGAAGAATATGTTAGAAACACTAACACTGTCTAATTGTGACTTCAAGAAGAATCAAATGAAATAGAACTTGTCATAAACTTGAAGAAAGGACAATGGTAGACTGTCACAGCATTGAAAACTGAATGTAAATATTATGACAAGTGCCAGAGAAAAAGCTCTTCGTACGCC
>JAPXFY010000029.1:7920468-7922968 GCA_030674185.1 Monoplex corrugatus
TCCCGGGGCCAGCATTATGAGGGCGGCGCTCATCCTCTTTCCCTCGATTCAAATTCATGTTCATATTTACATTTTTTTTACTAAGAGTTCAGAAGGCAAAAAGGCTTATTGGACTTCAAGGGGTGCGACCTGGGAAATCAACCTATCTCTCCAATGTTTTCCACCAAGACAGCCAGGCAATGCCCTGCTCTTTACAATTTTCAAGTTCTGTGGGATCATTAGCCTATGCAGCCAGAAGGCACTTGGGTCCGACTCGTTTTTCGTCCCCTTCCAAAGGACTAGAAGTTCAGTTCAATTTTCCGGTCAAACTGAGGAGAAAAGTCGAGACTTCTATGGAGAGCGAACCCTGGAACCCTCGAGTTAGTTATTGCAGACGAACGTCTGAAGCAATCTGCCACTCTTCTCCTAACACCTAACGCGAGCTCAATGACAAAGAGAGAAAACAGCGCACAGCTGCATTCGTCACCTGGTGATGATGATGACGATGACGTTAGTGATGATAAAGTTAACAATGATGATGATGACGACGACGCTTGTAATGATGATGATGATGACGAGAAGGAAATGATGATAATGATGACGACGAGGCTTGTAATAATGATGACGACGACAAGGCGTGTAATGATGTTGACGATGACGACGACGTTGTAAGAATGATGATGACGATAAAAGCATGCTCTACATCAAAACAGCTATATTCCGTTACTAATACCCTCCTTGGCAAATCAGATAAATCTCCTCTCCCATCATGCTTTCCCCCTGCCCGTCTAGCACAACATTTTTCAGATTTTTTCATTGATAAAATTAGGTCCATCCGTTCCAGTCTTGACTCCCAGCCCATCTGTCAACCTCCTATTCCCGACCCTCTGTTTCAAGGCACACCACTTATTTCTTTTCAGCCTGCTTCTGAAACTACTATCCGCAATGTAATCCGCCATTCTGACATCAAGACCTGTGAGCTTGATCCTCTTCCAGCATCTATCTTAACACACTGCCTAGTTACTTTGCTCCCTCACTTCACAACTGTCATCAACAATTCCCTGTCATCTGGTATCTTTCCCTTTTCCTTCAAATCTGCCCTGGTCAGACCTCTTTTAAAGAAACCTAGTCTTGACCCCAATAACCTCAAAAACTATCGACCTGTTTCCAACCTACCTTTCTTATCCAAAGTCCTTGAAAAAATTGTTCTCGCACAGATCTCTGATCATATCACCGCCAACAACCTCTCTTACCCTTATCAGTCGGCTTATCGCACTGGACACAGCCCTGAAACTGCTCTTGTAAAAATTGCAAATGATATTCTGACTGCTCTTGATCAAAATCAAATCTCTCTTCTATCTCTCCTTGATCTCTCGGCTGCATTCGACACCATCGACCATTCTATCATGCTCACACGTCTCCATAAAGTGTTCGGTATCTCTGACATCGCTCTGTCTTGGTTCCAGTCCTACCTTTCCAATCGCACTCAAACAGTCTCTGTCTGTTGTTCATCCTCTGCACCCGATACCCTCCAGTTTGGTGTGCCCCAAGGCTCTGTTTTAGGTCCCATCCTATTTGTGCTGTACACACAACCCCTCTCTGAAATTATGCGACTTCACTCCATGTCCCATCATAGCTTTTCTGATGACAACCAACTCTATACTTCTGGTTCCCTCCCACAACTGCCCTCTATAATCAGACAAACCCAAGGCTGCATTTCTGATGTTCACTCCTGGATGACTGTAAACAAACTTCAACTCAACCCCATTAAAACTGAACTTAGCCTTATCTCTCCCACCACATTGGCTAAGTGTTCTTCCCTTCCTCTGTCTGTCTCTCTGCTTGGATCTGACATTCCACTATCTTCCACTGTCCGCAATCTTGGAGTCACTCTTGATAACACCCTGTCCTTTGAAAAACACGTCCAGAATGTTTGCAGATTATGCTATCTTGAGATACGCAGAATTTCTTCTATTCGCAATATCCTCTCTGTCGAAGCCACCAAAACTCTCCTCTGTGCCTTTGTTCTCTCTCGTCTCGACTACTGCAACTCCCTCCTCTCGGGCTGTCCTTTCTCTCTCATTCAAAAGCTTCAAAAAGTTCAAAACAATGCTGCTAGGCTCATCTTCAGAAAATCTCGTTCCTCTCATGTCACTCCTCTTCTAAAATCTCTTCACTGGTTACCTGTTGAAAAGAGAATTCGCTACAAGATTGCTTTGTTATGTTTTAAGTCTCTCAACGGTCTTGCACCCCCTTACATCTCTGACCTCCTCCATCTGTGCACCCCCTCTCGTCAACTTCGTTCCTCGGCTGATACTCGTACCTTCCGCATACCATTCTGTCGCACTAAAACTTATGGTCAACGCTCCTTTTCCTATCAGGCCCCTGTAATCTGGAATCAGCTCCCTGTCTCTGTTCGCCACTCTGCAACTCTCACTTCTTTCAAGTCCTCTCTGAAAACCCATCTCTTCCAGTCCCTCTCATGATACTTATAAAGACTCTACCACCTAACTTCCCCAAA
>JAPXFY010000029.1:7925468-7937968 GCA_030674185.1 Monoplex corrugatus
CATACACACACACACACACACACACACACGCACGCAGACACACACACACGCAAACACACGCACACACGCGCACACACTTACACACACACACACACACACACACACACACACACACACACACACATACACACACACACGCCCGCACGACGGCAATCCTGCGATCGATATGAAATACTTTCCCCATTTTTAAGGTAGGGAAATTAAAACTCAAACACTAACAGACGATGTGGTTGGGTTTTACAGAAGGAGACAGCGAAGAATGGAGCAAGAACACAGTGTGGCCCATAGCGCTGGGTGTGGGATGCCCAGCTGTGATCGTTGCCCTCACCGTGGGAGTGGTGTTGTGGAGGTTAGACATGTCAGTGGTCTTCAGTGTCAGTTGACTGCACCGTCATCAGGTGCCGATGGGTCTGATAGTGTCACGTCTGCCATTTTCTCCTTCTGAAAGTTGTACACTGTTTTGTTGTTGTCGTCGTTGTTGTTGTTGACTTTTGTTGTTGACTTTTTGTTGTTGTTGACTTTTGTTGTTGTTGTTGACATTTTGTTGTTGTTGTTGTTGTTGACTTTTTGTTGTTGTTGTTGACTTTTTGTTGTTGACTTTTGTTGTTGTTGTTGTTGTTGACTTTTTGTTGTTGTTGTTGACTTTTTGTTGTTGTTGTTGATTTTGTTGTTGACGTTTTGTGTTGTTGTTGTTGACTTTTTGTTGTTGTTGTTGACTTTTTGTTGTTGACTTTTTGTTGTTGTTGTTGACTTTTTGTTGTTGTTGTTGACTTTTTGTTGTTGACTTTTGTTGTTGTTGTTGTTGACTTTTTGTTGTTGTTGTTGTTGTTGACTTTTGTGTTGTTGTTGTTGACTTTTGTTGTTGTTGTTGTTGTTGTTTGTTTTGTTGTTGTTGTTGTTATTGTTGTTACCCGTGTGCCATCTGGCTGTGCACGCTAAAGACCCCCAATACAGATAAAATGCAGTCTTACAGTAATACGA
Source organism: Monoplex corrugatus (assembly GCA_030674185.1). Taxonomy (NCBI): domain Eukaryota; kingdom Metazoa; phylum Mollusca; class Gastropoda; order Littorinimorpha; family Ranellidae; genus Monoplex; species Monoplex corrugatus. The sequence goes on from JAPXFY010000029.1 coordinate 7,926,450, forward strand.
AATCCAAAACAAGTGTGACTGCACGCGTTCAATCAAACAGGAACCAGAAAAAAACACAAAAGAAGATTAAGAACGCATATTTAACACAAGACAAGACAGGTGCAAATTTTCGGTCAACTGGCCTTTATCAAGCGTAAGTTTACAAACAATCAAACACCAGATACAAAAATTAAGAGGAAAAGACTGAAACTTCCCTGCTGCTGGGTCCAGTGTGACAAAAGGACCCAGCAGCAGGGAAGTTTCAGTCTTTTTCTCCTAATTTTTGTATCTGGTGTTTGTTTGTTTGTGATCTAACGCTTGACAAAGGCCAGTTGGCCGAAAATTTGCACCTGTCTTGTCTTGTTGTATTAAATACGCGTTCTTAATCTTCTTTCGTGTTTTCTTCTGGTTCTTGTATAATCCTGTTTATATGTATCCTATTTCATTGCTTGTATAATCCTGTTTATATGCATCCTATTTCATTGCTTGTATAATCCTGTTTATATGCATCCTATTTCATTGCTTGTATAATCCCGTTTGTTTTATATGTATCCTATTTCATTGCTTGTATAATCCCGTTAGTTTGTATGTATCCTATTTCATTGCTTGTATAATCTTGTTTGTATGTATCCTATTTCATTGCTTGTATAATCCTCTTTATATGTATCCTATTTCATTGCCTGCATAATCCTGCTTGCATGTATCCTATTTCATTGCTTGTATAATCCTCTTTATATGTATCCTATTTCATTGCTTACACAATCCCATTTGTATCAATCCCATTTGTATGTATCCTATTTCATTGCTTTATAATCCTGTTTGTTTGTATCCTATTTCATTGCTTGTATAATCCTGTTTGTATGTATCCTATTTCATTGCTTGTATAATCTTAAAATCCAAAACAAGTGTGACTGCCCGCGTTCAATCAAACAGGAAGCAGGAAAAAAAAACACGAAATAAGAATAAGAACGGGTATTTAATACAACACGACAAAACAGGCGCAAATGAATTTCTTATGCACTCACGTCACAGGTGTCATGTGATGGAGAAGATCCAGAATGATTTCGGCACAGGCCTTAAGCCTGTACATATACCCATGAGCTGGCCAGGTCCCGAGATCCTACCCAGATATTCCATAACCCTGGGGTCGTAGGGGAGTGAGGTGGCAGAAACCAACTTTTCCCGGAGCCAGCACCACGAGGGCGGCGTCCATCCCCTCTCTCTCGATTCAAATTCATCTTATTCACATTTGTTTTTACCAAGACTTCAGAAAGGCAAGAAGGCTAAATGGTCTTCAAGGGGTGGGACCTGGGAAATCAAGCTATCTCCGATGTTTTATACCAAGGCAGTCGGGCATTGTCGTGCTCTTTACGATTTTCAAGTGCCGTGGGATCTTTAGCGTGCGCAACCAGAAGGCACACGGGTCCGACTCGTTTTACGTCCCCTTCCGAAGGACTAGCAGTTCAGTTCGATTTTCCGGTCAAACTGAGGAGAAAAGTCGAGGCTTCTACGGGGAGCGAACCCTGGAACCTCCAGTTTAGACAGACAGACAGACAGACAACGATTCAGCGATATGATTTTGGTTCAGAAATCACAGACTTTTAATAAAATCTGGGCGAAACAGTAGTACTTCAAGTAAAGATCGGCTGTGTAAACGTCCATTGACATGAATGTTATCTGAGCTGAACTCATGGAATGTTTGTAACATGAAAAATTACGATGTAATTTCCTCATAACATTCAAACAAAGACAGTGCCTGCGTATGTTGTTATCTTTAGAGACAAAACCAACGTTGTGGACTTCGGGGAATAAGTAGTCAATTTAAAAATGTGCTTAGGCCATAACTGTACGTAGCTAATTCTTCTAAGGAATACTTCCTTCTGTCTAAATGAACTGATTTGTTTGGATCATTGGTCCATTTCAGTCTTTTTATGTGCGTAAAAGACCATTGTTGTTATGGTTGTTTTATTTTTCTTTTCCCTTATCTTTAATCCGTTATGTCGCTTATGCAGGTGGTTTTTTTTTTTTTTAACAAACGTGTGATATTGTGTCACAATCCTGTACTGCTCGTCAAAGGTGAATGTTGATATTCAGTCTTGAATACTTAAAATGGTGATGATAACAATGATAACTGATAAATAAAGTAATAAATGAAAACTCAAACATTTGTTGACGATGATGTTATAGTTTTAATTCTTATAATCATTATAATGGCGATAGTGATAATGATAATGATGATGATGATGATGATGATGATGATCATCATCATCATCATCATCATCATCATCATCATCATCATCATCGTAGTCATTATCACAATACCATGAAATAAAGTATATATGTGTGTGCATATGTCTATATATATATATATAATTATATATACATGTATATATATATGTATGTATGTATACATATATATATGTACACATATTTACACATAAATATATACATATATATGTATACACACACACACACACACACACACATATATATATATATATAGACACACCTACATATTATATATATATATATATATATATATATCGTGTGTGTGTGTGTGTGTGTGTGTGTGTGTGTGTGTGTGTGTGTGTGTGTGTGTGTGTGTGTGTGTGTGTGTGTGTGTGTGTGTGTGTGTGTGTGTGTGTGTGTGTGTGTGTGTGATTAACGTTAACCTTCCTTGTGTTTTACAGAGTGCAGTGCATTCGTCAGAGAAAACGTGTGGTGGACGACGAAACACCATCGTAAGTGTCTGTCCGTCTGCCTGTCTGTCTGTCTGTCTGTCTGTCTGTCTGCCTGTCTGTCTGTCTGTCTGTCTGTCTGTCTGTCTGTGTCTGCCTGTGTCTGTCTGCCTGTCTGTCTGTCTGCCTGCCTGCCTGCCTGCCTGTCTGCCTTCCTGTCTGTCTGTCTGTCTATCTGTCAGCCTGCCTGTCTGTCTGTCTGCCTGGCTGGCTGGCTGGCTGGTTGTCTGTCTGTCTGCCTGTCTGCCTGCCTGCCTGCCTGCCTGCCTGTCTGTCTGCCTGGCTGGCTGGCTGGCTGGCTGGCTGTCTGTCTGCCTGCCTGCCTGTCTGTCTGTCTGGCTGGCTGCCTGTCTGTCTGTCTGTCTGTCTGGCTGACTGGCTGGCTGTCTGTCTGTCTGCCTGTCTGTCTGCCTGTCTGTCTGTCTGCCTGTCTGTCTGTCTGTCTGCCTGTCTGTCTGTCTGCCTGTCTGCCTGTCTGTCTCTGTCTCTGTGTCCATCCCACGCTCTATGTGTACTTATAAACGTGTCAGTCTACCTCCACCCCCTTATCCATCATATATCCGTTATTCTATCCAACCATTCCTACCTCCATCCATCCATCCATCCATCCATCCATCCATCCATCCATCCATCCATCCAGCTATCCATCCACTCATGTGTCTTTTCATGTTTTCATTCACCTACCTTTTCATCCAGTTAACCATTCATGCATTTAAATCCACCTATCCATTTCCATCTATCCATCAATCCATTCATTCATTTATTCATTCATGATTCATTTATTCAATCATTCCTTCATTTCTTCATCCATCTGTTCGTTCATTCATTTACCCATCCATCCTATTCAGCCATCCATCCAGCCACCCGTCTATCCATTCATGCACCCGTCCGTCCACCCACCCATCCATCCATTCACCCATCCTGAGGGAAGCTGTTGGATAGGGTGAGCAAGTAAAGGGTTAAGTTTTTGCTTTGCCTGCATGGCTGATTATGCAGGATGCTGGGGGACAGGCTGCAGGAGTCAAAGGGTTAAGATGCTATATGCCATGTCAGTGTCCTGTGACTTGTGGAAGTACAACAACAACAACAACAACAACAAAAGAATAAATAAAATAAATAAATACTCAGCGTGCACGCCCACCGAAAATAGAAAATTAATCCTGCGTAGCAAAGCAGCGACTGCAAAGTGTGCGCAAAGCAGTGTGCTCACATTCATCATATATACATGCCGCATGGCGTTGGCGATCATGGCCCTCCATATGCATCTATCCCTTGTCGCTGCAAGTACATCTTCCACCCTCTTTGTCCTCAGCTCACATTAATTCGGGGAAGAAAAAAACGTTGCTTGAAACGAAGAAATATCACAATAGCTCAAAATCCGAATCAAAATGACTTGCCAGTGGGAAGGATTTTGTCCAGCTTGGCGAACGATCAGTTGTTGTTGTCGTTGTTGTTCTTGTTGTCGTCGTCGTCGTTTGCAAGCTAGGAGATCAGTCCTGTTCGGATGATAAATAGAACCGTCCTCTGCAGTTCGTGTTCACTGCCTTGGAACTTGGATATCATTATATCAAATCTTCTGAGCTGCCTTTGGATTTTGGCGTGCCTCAAGGTTCTGTTCTGGGTCCTGTGCTTTTCATATTGTATACTTCTCCTCTGACCCACCTTATTGACTCACATTCCATCCGTCATGAAATGTATGCGGACGATACCCAGCTCAATCATACTGATTCTCCTTCTAACTACGATCAGCTAGTTCAGTCTCTTCAGAACTGCGTTTCTGAAGTAAAATCCTGGATGTATGAAAATCGACTTAAGTTGAATGATGACAAGACTGAAGCCCTTCGTGTTTCTCCATTGCCTGCAGATCTTTCTTCTCTGCCTTCCACTATTACTGTCGGTAATACCGCTATTGCTTTTTCTGATTGCGTTCGTGACCTCGGTTTTGTCTTTGACCATAATCTCTCCATGCACCAGCACATCATCAAAACATGTCAGGCTGCATACATCGAACTTAGACGCATTAATTCTATTAGACACTACCTTACATTAGACGCAACCAAGACGTTAGTTACTGCATGCATTCTGTCTAGGTTAGATTATTGCAATTCACTCCTTGCGGGTTGCCCTCAGAAACATCTCAAACATTTGCAACAAGTTCAGAACTCTGCAGCTAAACTCATCTTCAAGGCACGTAGGTCACAGCACTGCACACCCCTGTTTCAGACACTGCACTGGCTCCCGGTTGAACAAAGAATAAAATACAAGATTTGCTGCCTTTGTTATCACATCATTTCTGGAACTGCTCCTGACTATCTCTCTGAACTCTTGACTGTCTACGTACCTTCTCGATCACTCCGCTCTTCTGTGGATGACAAGAAGTTTCGTGTGCCAAAATATAACAGAGAAACTCACGGTGGTAGAGCCTTTGCAGTTTTTGCTGTTCAGACATGGAACTTGTTGCCTCAGTCCGTCCGCCACTCTAAAACTCTACCATCTTTCAAAACAAGTTTAAAAACTTACTTCTTTAAACAATGTTTTTCCTGATTTTGGCTATGGTTGATCTGCTTGACATCTGGTTGAAATTCATGGTGAATTTGCAATGGGTGTTGCAGTGTGTGTGTGTGTGTGTGTGTGTGTGTGTGTGTGTGTGTGTGTGTGTGTGTGTGGGTGTGTGTGTGTGTGTGTGTGTGTGTGTGGTGGCTGTGTGTGTGTGTGGGTGTTGTGTGTGTGTGTTTGAAAATGGGGGGGGGAGGGGTGGGCGGGGGAGGGGGTGAGAGGGAGAGAGATTATTTGGTGTGTCTGTGTGGTTGTTGATTTCCTGTGGATAGTTTTTGATGAGTTTGTTTGTATTGTAGCCTGTTATTTGGTTTATATATGTATGGTTTACTGATGTAAAGCGCTTTGAGGTTTCGGAAAGCGCTCTATAAATGCACTATTATTATTATTATAGTGACCAGTGGTCACTCAGCTGGTCTGGCTGGCTCATAAAGGGGGCATCTCTGGAGCACATGCTGCATAGTCTGATCTTCCTGTTCTCAGGGTCAGGTTGATGAGGGCACCACTTTTCTGTTCTGTCTGTCATAAATCTTGTGAAGTTCTTCTTAGCATCATTGCACTCAGGGAGGTTACCTTTGTGCTCACCTTTTTTTGTTGTTGTTTTTTTTTTTTTGCACATTTTCTGCGCCACCATAATGGCCACAGAAGCTGGCACACTTTTTTTTTACAATGCAATGATGATGATGTCGATGAGGATGATTATCACGATGCTGTGGAGTTGCATCTTGGATTGAGACTGCGTGACAGGGCCTTACTGTGCACTTACTATCATAATATATCCTGGCGTCAACCAGGCCCGAGGGATATAGGCACCTGCGTTGCTGGCCAGAAGGTTTGAGCAACACCCTCAATAACGCATCCCTGAAGTGGATGAAATTTTTATTTATTTATTTATTTATTTATTTATTTTGACAAAGGCTGGTTTCATTTGCACCTGTGTTGTTTCGTCAATTAACGACACGTTCTCATTCTATTTCTGTGTGTGTTCTGGTTCTCTACCAGCAACAAAATAACACCTGTCTTTGCTTCAGATCAACATCTCCAGAAGACATTGAACCCGAAAAACTGCATAGTCTCCTACAGGCGTCCCCTCAGGCTGGCCCTCGTCTCCTTGGGGAGCAGCCCCAGGAAGACTCTCCGACTTCACGGGGAAGAAGCGATCTTGATGAAACCGAGAGTGATGCCTGCGAGAATTTGCCAACACTGACACCGCCACCTCGTGATTGGGAAAGCTTTTCGGATGAAATTGAAACATTAGCCGCTGTGAAACAAATTCAGGTCAAGAAAATGATAAAAAATGGGAACTACCCATTTAACCCGCAAGGATATAGACTTGTACCCAATAAGGCAATTAAAGGTAAAGGTGAAGGTCGTCCCATAACCCTAAGGTCATAGAGGAGTTAGGTAGGAAGGACAACATTTCTCTAGGCCAGCATTTTGGGATTGGTGCTCGGCGTTGCCGCTGATGAGATAAATTGTGAAGACTGTTCTTTTCTTCTTCTTTTCATTTCAAACTTCAAAAGAAAGTTCATTGTAAAGATCAATATTTCACTTGGTGTATAACATCAAAAGCACATTGTAATCGAAAGAAAAGGCATAACAAGTACGAAGAATGTAGGCACAGACAAAAGTAGACATTATCTATGTGTTTCTCTCTCTCTCTCTCTCTCTCTCTCTCTCTCTCTCTCTATATATATATATATATATATATATATATAGAGAGAGAGAGAGAGAGAGAGAGAGAGAGACAGAGAGAGACAGAGAGAGACAGAGAGAGACAGAGAGAGAGAGAGATGGATAGAGAGATAGATATACACACATATATATATATGTATAGATAGATAAGTATACGTACATATATATGCATGTGCAAGCTTTTCGAAACATGACCGATTCTGCATTTACACACGTGAAACACCGTATTTCCGTCACTATAAATATACACACTCACACACACACACACACACACACACACACACACACACACACACACACACACACACACACACACACACACACACACACACACACACACACACACACACACACACACACACCCGCACGCACATACGTACATACATACATACATACATACATACATACATACATATATACAAACATACATACGTACATACATACGTACATACGGTCATACATACATACATACATACATACATACATACATCATATATACATACATACATACATACATACATACATACATACATACATACATACATATGGTATATATACATGGGATCAAAAGTCTTTGAAGCTTGTTTTCAAAACATTGCCGAATGTCTTTGAAGCTTATTTTCCAAACCGAACGTAAGTCAGATTCCGTAGTTCGTGAATAAAACTGGTAACATGATAAACTCTTGAAATGTACTATTTTCTGATGAGTTAAACTGAAAGTGTGCAAAATGCAGCAGATTAGTGGTGTTATGAGAACAGAGTACAATCGTTTACGTAGTCAGACTTGTATTTTTTTTTTTACTATGTTTCCAAATAATAATTATTCTTATTTTCATTCCATGCTTTGTCAGTGTCTGATTTTGCCAGGCTGAAAGTGTAAATAACATTCTATTGTAGTAAAGTGTTTTGAGTATACTTTTGACATGGGCCATTTGCACTATGTAAGGTGTTGTTGATGGAGTTATTATTATTACTATAATACTTATTTTAACAACCACAATGGTAATAACAACAAGAACTATTATTATACTTATTGTTATTATCATCATTATTCAATGACACCAACAGGGTTATCCTCCTCCATTTGCTCCTGTCTTCGCTGGCTCAGCTGACTTCATGGATTCTCATGCCGCTGGATTCAGTGATGTTGCCAGTGAGGAAGCTGGTGGTCTGCCTCTTTTCTTTTTGCCTCAGTCTTTGCCTTGAAAGACAGTCTTCATAAGGTCAGACACTTGGTTTTGTAGCGCAAGGGCTACATATCTTATTTTTTTCACTATTAATGATAGAAGTTTTATTGCTGTTCCAAATTCGTTTAATATGCTTTCATTTGCTCTTCTATCTGTCCAACTGACCCTGAGCAGCCTCCGTAAAAACCACATCTGGTGTTTCAATTCTTTTGTCATCATCTTTTCTTTCTGTCCAGGATTCGCAGCCATATAACATGACGGCTATACTAGGCATTTCAGTGTTTTCATTTTCAGAAGGAGAGGAATGCTGCGATCTTTCCAGAGCCTAGATATTTAGTCTTTGACATTTTCTAAAGGAGTTTTATGAATCTTTATTTCATGCTCTGTTTGGCATCTGATTCCGGCAACATACAGCACTTTTGTCTTTTTGGTATTAAACTTGAGACCGGCTCTTGTGCCTGTTTGATCTACTCTGTGTAGAACTCTCTTCATGCCAGTGATGTTGTCGGCGAGTAGTCCTGCATCATCAGCATAGCGTAGATTTGTTACATTTCTACCACCTATGTTAAGACCCATGTCTTCAATATCAGACTCTCTCATTACTTGCCCTGTATCATCATCATCATCAGGTGCCCTGCCGCATGGCGTTGGCGACCATGGACTTCCAACCATCTCTATCTCTCGTTGCCCCCAGCATCTCCCCCACCCTCTTCATCCCCAGCCACTCTGCAAGTCCGTCCAGCATTCTCTCCCTGGGTCTACCTGGTGCTCTCTTTCCCTCCAGCTTTCCCGTTGTGACCAGGTACTCCAAATCCCCCTTCCTCATAAAATGGCCTATAAATGTTGCTTGTCTTTTTCTAATCTTCCTTATGAATGATCTACTTGTGTCTGCCTCCATCAAGACTGTCTCGTTTGTTTTCTTTGCTGTCCATGGAACTCTCAACATTCTTCTGAGAAACCACATCTCGGCTGCCTCGATCCTGCTCTGGCTTTGCTTGCTGACTGTCCACGCCTCGTATCCGTACAACAGTATTGGTTCTATATAACATTCAAGGACTCTCTTTCTGATGTTAATTGATAGGCATTTGTTGGTAAGAATGCTTGTCATCTTCTTGAATGCTGTTTTGGCTTGGCCGATTCTGCCAGCTATTTCCGATGTGCATCTGCCGTCTGATTAAATGACCGTTCCCAGATATTTGAACTTATTAACCTGTGTCAAGGTTGTGCCATTTGCTGTTATTTTGCAGGAGGGGATTTCATATTTTTTACTGATCACCATGACTTCAGTCTTCCTGCTGTTTAGTTCCAACCCCTTACCTTTGCTTTCTGTTTCTAGTATATTCACAAGGTTTTGTAGGTCCCTTTCATTTTCTGCAATTAGCACGGTGTCATCTGCGTAACGAATGTTGTTTATCATTTTCCCTCCAACCTTTAATCCAGGGTCTTCTTCTAGGTTTCTTATGATGTTTTCGCTATATAGTGAAAACAGATCTGGTGACAAAACACAACCCTGTCTGACTCCTCTTTTGATGTTTTGAAAAGAGCTTACATTGTTTTCTATTCTCATTGCAGCTGTTTGTTCCCAGTACATATTCCTGATTATTCGTAGATCTTTTCCATCGACATTGAGTCTCTCCAGTTGGTTGATCAATTCATCATGTCGTACCCGATCGAAAGCTTTGGTATAATCAACAAAGCATAAATACAAATCCTTATTCATCTCAATTGACCTCTCTATGATAGTTCTTAGGATGTATATGGCATTAATAGTTCCTTTCCCCTCCACAAATCCACACTGTTCTTCTGCTATTTCTCTTTTGATTCTATTCCTTGTCCTCATCATGATTATTCTTAACAGGATTTTGTTACATGACTCATCTGTATATATGCTGAAAAGGTGAGATAAGAGGATACATCCTTGCCTGACTCCTTTCGAGATATTGAAAATTCACATTTTTGATTGTCTCATCTGATAGTCCCTTTTGGTCTTCATAAAGTGAGTGAGATGATTTGTTTTAAAAAGCCCATTTTATGTATTCTGTCGAAAAGATGCTGGTGGATTACGCTGTCAAAGGCTTTGATATAGTCTATGAAGGTGACAAAAAGTTTTTCATTCGTACTTTTCACTTCTCAATGATGATATGAAGCACACATATCATGTCTGTTAATCCTGTTTGTTCTGTAGCCTGCACGACAGTCTGATAGTTCAAAATGTACTTTTTGTTTCATCCTGTTTAAGATTATGATCAGCAAGATCTTGCTTGCATGAGAAATAAGGGGTATTGTCCTGTAATTATTGTAATCTTTTACATTTCCACTCTTATGGAGCATGACAAATTCTTGTGACTTCCAGTGCCTTGGCTACTGACTGGTCTTCCAGCTTTTGCAGCATATCATGGCTTTCAGCCCACCTTCTCCGGAATGCTTCAACAGTTCCTCTGGTGTCTTCCTGCATTTAAGCTCTTTAGAGACAGATGGAAGTCCATGATCGCCAACGCCATGCGGCAAGGCACCTGATCATGATGATGATAATGGCTGCTTCAGCTTCACTGATGAGGGGTTCTGGCTCTAACTCAGTGCTGTTTGTGTCAAAATTGAACTCTTTATCATTTTGAGGTTTAGTTTCTTCTTGACCACTGAACTAAGTTTTGCCGTATTCATGCCATCTTTTTAGAATGTCTTCTGGCTCAGTTAGAGTAGTTTCATCTGAGGTATTGACATACTGGTTAATGGCTTGAAACTTGTTTTGTTTGACTGATCTAATCTGCTGAAAGAGTTCTCTTGATTTTCCTTTTTCGTTGTGTTCATGTATCTTTGCATATTCTTCTTCCAGCCAGTTTTTTTCTTGTCTCTTCGAAATTTTTATTATTACTATAATAAATAGTTTTATAACAACAACAATAATGATTATTATAAGAATGATAATTATAATAATAATATTATTATTATTGTTATTATCATCATTATTATTATATTATTATTATTGGTGTTATTGTTGTTGCGACGATGATGATGATGTTGATTTTCATCGTCGTCATCACTGTTATTATTATCATTATCATTATCAGCATCATCATCATCATCATTATTATTATTATATTATTATTATTATTATTATTATTATTATTATTATTATATTACGAAATCTGCTACGTGTTTGATAGAATCGTGGCTATCTGGATTTATTCAAGTAGGTGCTTATAACGAAGCTCTGATAAATGTTGATGATTCCTTTGTTGTCCTTTTTGATATTTGCCATATTGGCCTGCTCATCGCCATGTGAAGAAAGTTTCTACTGGTCCTCCCCCACCCCCAGCCCCCACCCCCCACCCCCCAGCCCCCGCTAAGTGTTGTGCACTGATTG
>JAPXFY010000029.1:7945468-7955468 GCA_030674185.1 Monoplex corrugatus
GAGGGGAGAGAGAGAGAGAGAGAGGGAGAGAGGAGAGAGAGGGAGAGAGAGAGAGAGGAGAGAGAGAGAGAGAGAGGAGAGAGAGAGAGGAGAGAGAAGTATGTATACGCATACACATATACATACACCGACACATAACAAAAACAAAGAACCACAGACATACACACATGTACACATACTCACACAAACACAAGAGTGACTACAAATTAAGACACTATTAAAACTAGTTACGATGAACATGTAAATTAAAAAAAAAGAATGAATAAACAAAAGAATAAAAAAGAGGTTTATGAAAAGTATGAATTAAGCTTTATGTAAAATGATTTATTTACAAATGAATGCAAAAGAAAAAGCCCATACTCAGTTGATAGAGCAGACTTAAGGTCTCGTATCAACTTCAGATCTTAACACAAAAGAAGATACAATCGCTGACCATCCATATTTGTCAATCATTTCAGTGGAGTCAACTTTGTCTTAGGTATTCAATCTATACCCAATACAGTCCAATCAAATCTAATTCAGTCCAATCAAGTCTACTCAAATCCAGTCCAATCCATTCAAGTATAAACCAATCTATTCAAATAAAATCTAATCTATACAAATATAATCCAGTCTATTCAAATTTAATCCAATCTGATGAAATATAATCCAGTCTATTCAAATATAATCCAATCTATACAAATATAATCAAATCTTTTCAAATACAATCCAATCTATAAAAATATAATCCAATCTATTCAAATATCATCCAGTATAATCCAATCCGATCTGAACTGATCCAATTCAATGTAATCCAGTCAAATCCAACCTTATCTAATCCAGTCCGATCTAATCCGATCCAATCTAATTTAATCACATTCAATCCGATCTCATCCTATCTAATTCAACTCCAATCCTATCTAATTCAACTCCACAGTATCCGATCTACTCTAATCGAGTGCGATCAAACATAATCCATCTAATTCATCCTATCGAATCCAATATAATTTGATTCCAGTTCACCTAATCCACTTCCTCTCCATTCAGGTATACCTACAGGAGGTACGGATACCTGTGTACACAGATGGGTCAACCAACACCTATGCCATGACCAAGAGGGAAGCCGATTCCTCATCATCAAATGTCCAAGGACTCAAACCACAACTGCCGCTGTCGCCACAGGCACACACTGTACTAACTACCAACACAGAAACCGTCACACATGCAAACTGCCACCATGAGTCAGATCACAGATGACACACGCCGTCATGTGGTCTTCATCCCAGATGCCCTCTCTCTCTTCTCCACACCCTGGAATATGACAAGCTCCCCCAACAAGGTCAAGGCCTTCCAGCAAGTCAGAAGAACCGAAAGAGTGGTCCTCCACTGGATCCCCGCTCAATGTGGGGATACCAGAAAACGAAACGGTAAATGAGCCGGCAAAACAAAAAGGAGTTCAGGAAGACGAACAAGACAACTAGCGTCAGCTACAGAGAGGAAGGCCATTATATGATCACTCCTTATGCCACAGACATAGAATCAGGACTATCACCTTTTGTCCAGAGAGCAGAAACTGGATCTGATGAGCCTCCGCCCATATGACCCGCAAGTTCAAACTGACCCCATTACCAACCCGTCGCTGTGGCCACGAGGACCAGACAGCTGATCATGTGTTGCACATGTCACCTCTACCAGGTGGAATGACAGGAGACCTGGCTGATCACTTCTCCTGTGACCACCAAGCTCCATGGCAACCGGCACGAACTGGAAATAAGGAAACATCCCTGAACAAAACTAAAAGTAGTAGTAAAGTAGTAATAGTAGTAGTGGTAGTGGTAAGAAGAAGAAGAAAAAGAAGGCCAGCCCAATAAAAACGAAAATACATTTTCATCAAAATTAATGAAAATTAATACTGTACATCTTCGTTAATCCAGTAAAATGAAACACATCTTTGTTAAACCAACTGAATCAAATTAAAAAGTGTAATTCTTTATGAATAAATTCAGTGAAATTCTTCAAGCGTCCATTCATTGACCCAGCTTCACACTCTTTCAACTAATTTAAGTACAAATGTAAAGTATACCAATTCAACACTAAAACGATCAAAAGTGTGCGTCTCAGCATAGCAGAATTAAACCATGATGACTGAAATATTACCTACGCTTTCATAAAACTTTCATCACGCATAGCACCAGCATTCTATACACACGATCATACCATAAAAACATAGCACAGAGTATACAGAGTGAAACTACTCACAATGCAGACGTGTCAAAGTGATCAGTACTTCATGGTTACAATCGATAAAAATACATATACAAAAAATGGTGAAAACACATCTGACTTTTACTTCACAGCTATTATCGATCTTCTAACGAAAACAAGCAAAATATATAATAACACAATGGTAACTGTCTACAGTATATGTGGTAACTCTCTACATTAGATGTGGTAACTGACTACAGTATATGTGGTAACTCTCTACATTAGATGTGGTAACTCTCTACATTAGATGTGGTAACTCTCTACATTAGATGTGGTACTCTCTACATTAGATGTGGTAACTCTCTACATTAGATGTGGTAACTCTCTACACTAGATGTGGTAACTCTCTACATTAGATGTGGTAACTCTCTAATTAACTTATATTGGTAACTCTCTACATTAGATGTGGTAACTCTCTACATTAGATGTGGTAACTCTTTACATTAGATGTGGTAACTCTTACATTAGATGTGGTAACTCTCTAGCATTAGATGTGGTAACTCTCTACAGTAGATGTGGTAACTCTCTACATTAGATGTGGTAACTCTCTACATTAGATGTGGTAACTCCTTTACATTAGATGTGGTAACTCTTTACATTAGATGTGGTAACCCTGTACACTAGATGTGGTAACTCTTTACATTAGATGTGGTAACCTCTACAGTAGATGTGGTAACCCTTTACATTAGATGTGGTAACTCTTTACATTAGATGTGGTAACTCTCTACAGTAGATGTGGTAACTCTCTACATTAGATGTGGTAACTCCTTACATTAGATGTGGTAACTCTCTACATTAGATGTGGTAACCCTCTACATTAGATGTGGTAACTCTCTACACTAGATGTGGTAACCCTCTACATTAGATGTGGTAACTCTCTACATTAGATCTGGTAACTCTCTACATTAGATGTGGTAACTCTCTACATTAGATGTGGTAACTCTTACATTAGATGTGGTAACTCTTTACATTAGATGTGGTAACTCTTTACATTAGATGTGGTAACTCTCTACATTAGATGTGGTAACTCTCTACATTAGATGTGGTAACCTCTACATTAGATGTGGTAACTCTTACATTAGATGTGGTAACTCTTTACATTAGATGTGGTAACCCTGTACACTAGATGTGGTAACTCTTTACATTAGATGTGGTAACCCTCTACAGTAGATGTGGTAACCCTTACATTAGATGTGGTAACTCTTTACATTAGATGTGGTAACTCTCTACAGTAGATGTGGTAACTCTCTACATTAGATGTGGTAACTCTCTACATTAGATGTGGTAACTCTGTACACTAGATGTGGTAACCCTCTACATTAGATGTGGTAACTCTGTACACTAGATGTGGTAACTCTTTACATTAGATGTGGTAACTCTCTACATTAGATGTGTAACCCTCTACATTAGATTGGTAACTCCTCTACATTAGATGTGGTAACTCTCTACATTAGATGTGGTAACTCTCTACATTAGATGTGGTAACTCTCTACAGTAGATGTGGTAACTCTTACATTAGATGTGGTAACTCTTTACATTAGATGTGGTACCTCTACAGTAGATGTGGTAACTCTCTACATTAGATGTGGTAACCTCTACATTAGATGTGGTAACCCTGTACACTAGATGTGGGTAACTCTTTACAGTAGATGTGGTAACTCTTTACATTAGATGTGGTAACTCTCTACAGTAGATGTGGTAACTCTTTACATTAGATGTGGTAACTCTCTGCATTAGATGTGGTAACTCTCTACAGTAGATGTGGTAACTCTCTACATTAGATGTGGTAACCTGTACAATAGATGTGGTAACTCTTTACATTAGATGTGGTAACCTTTACATTAGATGTGGTAACTCTTACATTAGATGTGGTAACTCTCTACAGTAGATGTGGTAACTCTCTAAATGTAATGTGGTAACTCTTACACTAGATGTGGTAACCTACTTCAGATGTGGTAACCTACATTAGATGTGGTAACCCTCTACATTAGATGTGTAACTCTTACATTAGATGTGGTAACTCTCTACAGTAGATGTGGATAACCTTTACATTAGATGTGGTAAACCTTTACATCAGAATGTGCAACCCTCTACATAGATGTGGTAACCCTCTACATTAAGATGTGGTAAACTCTCACATGTAGATGTGGTAACTCTCTAATTAGATGTGGTAACCCTCACATTAGATGTGGTAAACCTGTACACTAGATGTGTAACTCTCTACATTAGATGATAACTCTCTACATAGATGTGGTAACTCTCTACATTAGATGTGGTAACTCTCTGACATTAGATGTGGTAACTCTCTACATAATGTGGTAACTCTCTACATAGATGTGGTAACTCTCTACATTAGATGTGGTAACTCTCTACATTAATGTGGTAACTCTCTACATAGATGTGTAACTCTCTACATTAGATGTGGTAACTCTCTACACTAGATGTGGTAACTCTCTACATTAGATGTGGTAACTCTCTACATTAGATGTGGTAACTCTCTACAGTAGATGTGGTAACTCTCTACACTAGATGTGGTAACTCTCTACATTAGATGTGGTAACTCTTACACTAGATGTGGTAACTCTTACCTAATGTGGTAACCTGCACATTAGATGTGGTAACTCTCTACATTAGATGTGGTAATCTCTACAGTAGATGTGGTAACTCTCTACATTAGATGTGGTACCCTACATTGATGTGGTAACCCTCTACACTAGATGTGGTAACTCTTACATTAGATGTGGTAACCCTTACAGTAGATGTGGTAACCCTCTACATTAGATGTGGTAACCCTCTACATTAGATGTGGTAACTCTCTACAGTAGATGTGGTAACCCTCTACATTAGATGTGGAAAACTCCTACATTAGATGTGGTAACCCTCTACATTAGATGTGGTAACCCTCTACATTAGATGTGGTAACCCTCTACATAGATGTGGTAAACCCTCTACATTAGATGTGGTAACCCTCTACATTAGATGTGGTAACCCTCTACATTAGATGTGGTAACCTCTACATTAGATGTGGTAACCCTCTACATAGATGTGGTAACCCTCTACATAGATGTGGTAACTCTCTACAGTAGATGTGGTAACCCTCTACATTAGATGTGGTAACCCTCTACATAGATGTGGTAACTCTCTACATTAGATGTGGTAACCCTCTACATTAGATGTGGTAACCCTCTACATAGATGTGGTAACTCTCTACATAGATGTGGTAACTCTACATTAGATGTGGTAACCTCTACATTAGATGTGGTAACCCTACCTATGTGGTAACCCTCTACATTAGATGTGGTAACCCTGTACCAAAATGTGGTAACTCTCTACAGTAGATGTGGTAACCTCTACATTAGATGTGTTAACCCTTACATTAGATGTGTTAACCCTCTACACTAGATGTGGTAACTCTCTACATTAGATGTGGTAACCTCTACATTAGATGTGGTAACCCTCTACATAGATGTGGTAACCCTCTACATTAGATGTGGTAACCCTCTACACTAGATGTGGTAACCCTTTCTACATTAGATGTGGTAACCCTATACAGTAGATGTGGTAACCCTCTACATTAGATGTGGTAACCTCTACATTAGATGTGGTGTTCTTTAAGTAGATGTGGTAACTCTCTAAAGTAGATGTGGTAACTCTCTACATTAGATGTGGTAACCCTGTACATTAGATGTGGTAACCTGTACATTAGATGTGGTAACCTCTACATTAGATGTGGTAACTCTTTACAGTAGATGTGGTAACTCTCTAAAGTAGATGTGGTAACTCTCTACATTAGATGTGGTAACCCTGTACATTAGATGTGGTAACCCTGTACAGTAGATGTGGTAACTCTTTACATTTAGATGTGGTAACTCTCTAAAGTTAGATGTGGTAACTCTCTACAGTAGATGTGGTAACCTGCACATCAGATGTGTAAATCTCTACATTAGATGTGGTAACCCTCTACAGTAGATGTGATAACTCTCTACATTAGATGTGGTAACCCTCTACAGTAGATGTGATAACTCTCTACAGTAGATGTGGTAACCCTGACATACAAATGTGCAAACTCTCTACAGTAGATGTGGTAACCCTGTACATAAGATGTGGTAACTTATACAGTAGATGTGTAACTCTCTAGAGTAGATGTGGTAACCCTGCACATTAGATGTGGTAAATCTGTACACTAGATGTGTTAACTCTCTACACTAGATATGGTAACTCTCTACATAGATGTGGTAACTCTCTACACTAGATGTGGTAACTCTCTACACTAGATGTGGTAACTCTCTACAGAATATGTGGTAACTCTCTACACTAGATGTGGTAAACTCTCTACAGAAGATGTGGTAACTCTCTACACTAGATGTGGTAACTCTCTACACTAGATGTGTAACTCTCTACATAGATGTGGTAACGCTCTACAGAGATGTAGTAACTCTCTCATTAGATGTGATAACTCTCTACAGAAGATGTGGTAACTCTCTACACTAGATGTGGTAACTCTCTACAGAAGATGTGGTAACTCCTTACACTAATGTGGTAACTCTCACAGAAGATGTGGTAACTCTCTACACTAGATGTGGTAACTCTCTCAGTAGATGTAGTAACTCTCTACATTACATGTAGATGTGTTAACCCTCTACACTAGATGTGGTAACTCTTTACATTAGATGTGGTAACCCTTACATTAGATGTGGTAACCCTCTACATTAGATGTGTTAACCCTCTACATTAGATGTGGTAACTCTCTACATTAGATGTGTTAACCCTCTACATTAGATGTGGTAACTCTCTACATTAGATGTGGTAACCCTCTACATTAGATGTGGTAACCTCTACATTAGATGTGGTAACCCTCTACATTAGATGTGGTAACCCTCTACATTAGATGTGGTAACCCTCTACATTAGATGTGGTAACCCTCTACATTAGATGTGGTAACTCTCTACATTAGATGTGTTAACCCTCTACATTAGATGTGGTAAACCCTCTACATTAGATGTGGTAACCCTCTACAGTAGATGTGGTAACCCTCTACATTAGATGTGGTAACCCTCTACATTAGATGTGGTAACTCTCTACATTACATGTGGTAACCCTCTACATTAGATGTGGTAACTCTCTACATTACATGTGGTAGCTCTCTATTAACTATTAGAGGTTCCGACATTAACTATAGAATTCCCATATATTAATATAGTCGTCATCAGTGCCTTGCCACATGGTGTTGGCGAACATGGCCCTCCATCCCTTGTTGCAGCAAGCACGTCTTCCATCCTCTGTCCTCAGCCACACTGCAAGTCCGTCCAATATATTCTCCCTGGGTCTACCTGGCGCTCTCTTTCCCTCCAGCTTTCCTGTTGTGACCAGGTGCTCCATATCCCCTTTCCTCATAAAATGGCCTAAAATGTTGCCTGTCTTTTCCTAATCTTCCTTATGAATGAGCTTCTTGTGTCTGCCTACTCAAAACTCTCTCGTTTGTTTTCTTTGCTGTCCATGGAACTCTCGACATTCTTCTTAGAAACCACATCTCGTCTGCCTTAATCTTGTTCTGGCTTTGCTTGTTGACTGTCCACGCCTCACAGCCGCAGAACATTATCAATTCTATATAACATTCAAGAACTCTCTTCCTGATGGTAATTGATAGGTATTTGTTGGTAAGAATGCTTTTCATCTTCTTGAATGCTGTTTTGGCTTGGCCGATTCTGCTGGCTATTTTGATGTGCATCTGCCGTCTGGTAAAATGGTCGTTCCAAGATATTTACACTTATCAACCTGTCTCAAGGTTGTGCCGTTTGCTGTTGTTTTGCATGAGAGGATTTCATGTTTTTTGCTGATCACCATGACTTCAGTCTTCGTGCTGTTTAGTTCCAACCCCTTACCTTTGCTTTCTATTTCTAGTATATTCACAAGGTTTTGTAGGTCCCTTTCATTTTCTGCAATTAGCACGGTGTCATCTGCGTATCGATGTTGTTTATCATTTTTCCTCCAACCTTTAATCCAGGGTATTCTTCAAGGTTTCTCATGATTTTTCGCTGTAAAGTGAAAACAGATCTGTTTACAAAACACAACCTACTTTGGATAGAGCTTATATTGTTTTCTATTCTCATCGCAGCTGTTTGTTCCCAGTACATATTTCTGATTATTCGTAGATCTTTTCCATCAATATTGAGTCTTTCTAGTTGGTTGATCAATTCTTCATGTCTTACTCGATCGAAAGCCTTGGTACAATCAACAAGGCATAAATATAAATCCATATTCATCTCGATGGACCTCTCTATGATAGTTCTTAGGATGTATATGGTATTAATAGTTCATTTCCCTTTGACAAATCCACACTGTTCTTCTGCTATTCCTCTTTTGATTCTATTCCTTGTCTTCATCATAATTATTCTTAACAGGATTATTGTTACATGACTCATCAAGCTTTTTGTGCGATGGAGTTCGCATTCCATAGCCCCTGTATTCTTTGGAAGTGCAATGAAAATTGATTTTGTCATATCTTAGGGGATTTTTCCAGTGTCATAAATCCCATTTAGGAGGACTGTTATTTTTTCAATCATCTCTGTAGTAATGTTGTCTGGTCCTGGGGCTTAACTTCATCTTTCATTATGTGTGGTCCTTCAACGTTCTTTCTTTTAATGTTCTTCGTTTCTGTCATCTTCAAAATGGTCTTTAATGTACTCTCCCCATCTATCTAATATTTTGACTTTTCCATGATAAGCGTCCCATCTTTCGATTTTAATTGAGCAACCAGTTGATGTGAATGTGTTTTTCCTGTGGGCAATTTCTTCAATTCTTCTGTACATACCCTGAGGATCCGTTTTGTGTCGGTCTTCTATTTCTTTGCTTTTTGTTTTCAGCCAAGCTTCCTTAGCTTCATTGCACCTGTTCCTGATTTCTTTGTTTATCTTCCTGTCTATCTCCTCGTTTCTCTTTGCCATCCTCCGTTCCTCCATCAAGCCAGAATATTTTTTGTCATCCAGTTCGTTTTTGCTTGTCTATCTACTCTAGGGATTTCTTCACAAGCTTCATTTATCGAATTTCTCAACTTTGTCCATTGTCCCTCACTGTCACAACGTCTTCCAGAGACTGAGTTTGTTTTGAACATGTACATTACATTTTGTACGTATCATTTCATCTGTCTTTAAGAGTCCAAAATTTAGTTTGATGTTGCTTTAGGTCTGTTTCTTTTTCCTTAATTTCAGCCTAAATCTTCCCACTACTGGATTGTGGTCACTGTTGCAATCTGTGCCTGGTAGTGTTTTTGCTGTCAGTAAAGAATTTCTTAATCTTTCATTGATCAGAATGTAGTCAATTTGATGTTTGGTATTATCTCCTGGACTCATCCATGTCTATTTTCTTCTATTAGGCTCTCAAACCAGGTGTTTCCTACTACGAACTCATTCATCTGTGTCCATTCTACAAGTTTCCTTCCCCTTTCATTTTGTGTACAAAGGCAATGAGGTCCAGCTATATCCTCCACCCTATCCTGTCCCACTTTAGCATTAACGTCTCCCATTATTGTTGTAACTTCTTGTGATTTACATTGGGCCTTGGCCATCTCTAATACTTCGTAGAGGTTGTCAATTTGTCCTGAGTACTTGCAGGTGTTGTGCATACACCTGAATGATGTTGATATCAAATGGCTGCCATCCGATTTAACCAGCAAAACTGTCGGACACAGCCCATTATCCCCTTAGTATTTTTGATTTGTCCCTGTCCATTACGATGCCTATTCCTTTTTCATGTGAGT
>JAPXFY010000029.1:7962968-7965468 GCA_030674185.1 Monoplex corrugatus
ACTACCCGTTTTCTGGAGAACGTAACCACCCACCTTCTGCTATATGTTAACGTCACTGAACATAGGCACAAGACGTGTTGTAATTTTTGTTTGCGTCTTTCCTTTTGTTTGAACACATGTTTGAATGTATGTATATCTATCTATCTATCTATCTATCTATCTATCTATCTATCTATCTATCTATCTATCTATCTAATCTAATCAAATCTATCTATCTATCTAATCTAATCTAATCTATCTATCTATATATATACATATATATATATATATATATAGAGAGAGAGAGAGAGAGAGAGATAATGTATATAGATATAGATATATATATATACATATACATATCTATACATATATGTATATTGCATATATGTATACATACATATGTATTCATATATATACATGTACATACATACATACATCCGTACTACATCCACACACCCATCCATCCATCCGTCCATCCATCCATCCATACATACATACATACATGCGTGCATACATATATACATCATACATAAATATATGTATGTATATATATATACATACATACATGCGTACATACATATACACATACACACATACAAACATACATACATGTATACAGGCATACATACATACACACTTACACACATAGACATACATACACACATACATACATACATACATACATACATACATACATACATACATACATACATACATACCTTCTATTTTTAAGGGAAATTGTTTGATACTGATAGCAGAAATGTCTATGTGTCTGTTAAAAAAGGTGTTAGTTTTTCAGCTGTCTCTGGATTGTTCTGTACTCATTTTCAGACAAAGGCTCAGACAGTCCAAGAGTCACGGATACATACATTTGGATATCTAGACGCCAAGGTCAAGGTCACACGGCCAAAAACGTACTTAAAACCAGCAATTTTTGAAGATGTGTTAAGACCACTTTCTCAAGAAGTGAAGAAAATATTCTTCTGTTTTCACTGATATGACGGTCTATTACTGTGACAATCTCACGTCACGTTAGTTTTCCAAATTTCTTTTTAATGGACACTGTTAAAAACAGTATAATAATAGTCAGTTAAATACTAATGTCACGCACATAATACAGTCAAAATCATAAAAATTAATTTCTGCAAAATTTACACAAGAATTGTAAAGATAAGTATTAAAAAAAAACAGTTATTTATAGTTTGAATATAGCTGTGTCTGGTTTATAAATAATGGAGAATTGAATGAATTCAGTTTGAAATGATTTTCAAGAAATTTTGATAATATTTTGTATTATGTTTTCACTGTTGTGACACTCCAGCATTGTGGTTACCTCACGTCAAGTTTTATAACATTCCCACCCTTTACATATGGTCAGGAGACACCCAGGCTGTTTCAAACCCCAAACCCTTCCACTGGAATATTGACGTCTTATCCATTTGGCCCAGAGCAGTAGTCCTGACTGCAACGCTGTATGGATGCGAGTCCTGGGCTCTCTACCGTATGCATGTCAAACTACTAGATCAGTTTTACCAGCTCTGCCTCCGACGTATCTTAAATATCAAATGGTACAACAGAGTCTCAAACGTGAATGTACTTTTGCAAGCCCAGACGCCAAGCATAGATGCACTGCTATCAGTCTCAGCTAAGATGGTCTGGACATCAGGATAACAGGCTTCCAAAGCAGCTCTTCTACGGTGAACTGACAAAGGGCCATCGACCAAGAGGTCGGCCAAAGTTTCGCTACAAAGACACCCTGAACCCCCCCCCCCCCCCCCCCCAGAAATGTGACACTGATGAAGAACACTAGGAAATCATGGCCACAAACAGGTCCGAATGGAGGCAAGCTATTTGCAAGGGAACAGAAGCTTATGAAAATGAAAGACGAAACAACCAAGTGGAGAAGTGTGCAGCAATAAAGGACAGAACCAACTCCGCAGAGCGTTTTATCGAGTGTCCAGTATGCGGCCGCCTGTGTGCATCAGACTTTGGCTTGAGATCCCACATGAGGGTACACACATAAAGAGCTAGGTTGACTTAATCGACCACGATAGTGGACCGTATATCAGGCCTTCGAATAAAAAAAATACCTTAAGAAGTAGGTCTAGCTCATGCGCCTCTAAGCACTACACGCCTGACGACTGACTGTGCATGTGTAATCCATGCTGTGTATTTTGGTCACCATTGCCACACTTGGCTCTTTCTGAGGAAACGTGGGCTAACAACGATGACTAATCCACGCTGTGGGTCTCTGTTGTGTCCTCAAGTGAATAGTACCAGTCGGAATTTGTACCCTCTGTGTGTGCTGAGAAAGAATGAGAGTGTGCGGTGTTGTGTACGTGTGTGTACGTGTGGGCGTCTATGTGGTGTGTGTGTGTGTGTGCGTGTGTGTGTGTGTGTGTGTGTGTGTGTGTGTGTGTGTGTGTGAAAGAGAGAGAGAAATAGAGAGAGATATACAGACAGACAGACAGAGACAGAGAGAAGAGACCTTCGTGTACGTATGTGTGTATGCGTGTGTGTA
>JAPXFY010000029.1:7967968-7980468 GCA_030674185.1 Monoplex corrugatus
CTCTTTCCCTCCAGCTTTCCCATTGTGACCAGGTGCTCCAAATCCCCCTTCCTCATAAAATGGCCTATAAATGTTGCTTGTCTTTTCCTAATCTTCCTTATGAGTGATCTACTTGTGTCTGCCTCCACCAAGACTGTCTCGTTTGTTTTCTTTGCTGTCCATGGAACTCTCAACATTCTTCTGAGAAACCACATCTCGGCTGCCTCGATCCTGCTCTGGCTTTGCTTGCTGACTGTCCACGCCTCGCATCCATACAACAGTATTGGTTCTATATAACATTCAAGGACTCTCTTTCTGATGTTAATTGATAGGCGCTTGTTGGTAAGAATGCTTGTCATCTTCTTGAATGCTGTTTTGGCTTGGCTGGTTCTGCCAGCTATTTCCGATGTGCATCTGCCGTCTGATGAAATGACCATTCCCATGTATTTGAACTTATTAACCTGTGTCAAGGTTGTGCCATTTGCTGTTATTTTGCAGGAGGGGATTTCATGTTTTTTACTGATCACCATGACTTCAGTCTTCCTGCTTTTTAGTTCCAACCCCTTACCTTTGCTTTCTGTTTCTAGTATATTCACAAGGTTTTGTAGGTCCCTTTCATTTTCTGCAATTAGCAAAGTGTCATCTGTGTACCGAATGTTGTTTATCATTTTCCCTCCAACCTTTAATCCAGGGTCTTCTTCTAGGTTTCTCATGATGTTTTCGCTATATAGTGAAAACAGATGTGGTGACAAAACACAAACCTGCCTGACTCCTCTTTTGATGTTTTGAAAAGAGCTTATATTGTTTTCTATCCTCATTGCAGCTGTTTGTTCCCAGTACATATTCCTGATTATTCGTAGATCTTTTCCATCGACATTGAGTCTCTCCAGTTGGTTGATCAATTCATCATGTCATACCCGATCGAAAGCCTTGGTATAGTCAACAAAGCATAAATACAAATAATCCTTATTCATCTCAATTGACCTCTCTATGATAGTTCTTAGGATGTATATGACATTAATAGTTCCTTTCCCCTCCACAAATCCACACTGTTCTTCTGCTATTTCTCTTTTGATTCTATTCCTTGTCCTCATCATGATTATTCTTAACAGGATTTTTGTTACATGACTCATCAAACTGATTGTGCGATGGAGTTCGCATTCTATAGCCCCTGTCTCTTTGGAAGTGCAATGAAAATTGATTTTGACATATCTTTGGGGATTTTTCCAGTGTCATAAATTTCGTTTAGGAGGATTGTTATTTTTTCTATGCCAAATTCCTCCAGGGCTGCAATCATCTCTGTAGTAATGTTGTCTGGTCCTGGGGCTTTTCCTGGTTTCATCTTTTTCAGTGCTGCTCTAACTTCATCTTTCATTATGGGTGGTCCTTCAAAGTTCTTTTTTCTAATGTGTTCTTCATTTCTGTCATCTTCAAAAAGGTCTTTAATGTACTCTCCCCATCTGTCTAATATTTGGTCTTTTTCCATGATAAGCGTGCCATCTTTCGATTTTAAGCAACCAGTTGATGTGCATGTATTTTTCCTGTGGACAATTTCTTCAATTCGTCTGTACATACCCTGAGGATCCATTTTGTGTCGTTCTTCTATCTCTTTGCATTTTGTGTTCAGCCAAGCTTCCTTAGCTTCATTGCACCTATACCTGAGTTCTTTGTTTATCTTCCTGTATATCTCCTCGTTTCTCTTTGCCTTCCTCCTTTCCTCCATCAGGCCCAAAATTTCATTAGTCATCCAATTCTTTTTTGCTTTTCTATTTGCCTTAGGGATTTCTTCAGAAGCTTCATTTATAGAACTTCTCAACTTTGTCCATTGTTCCTCACTGTCACCAACGTCTTCCAGAGCACTGAATTTGTTTTGAACATGTACATTAAATTTTTGACGTATCATTTCATCTGACTTTAAGAATCCAAGGTTTAGTTTGACGTTGCTTTTGGTCTGTTTCCTTTTCCTCAATTTCAGCCTAAACCTTCCCACTACCGGATTGTGGTCACTGTTGCAGTCTGTGCCTGGTAGTGTTTTTGCTGACAGTAAAGAATTTCTAAATCTTTTGTTGATCAGGATGTAGTCAATTTAATTTTTGGTATTATCTCCTGGACTCATCCACGTCCATTTTCTTCTTTTCGGCTGCTCAAACCAGGTGTTTCCTACTATGAACTCATTCATCTGTGCCCATTCCACAAGCTTCCCCCTCTTTCATTTTGTGTACCAAGGCCATGAGGTCCAGCAGGTTAATAAGTTCAAATACATGGGTACGGTCATTTCATCAGACGGCAGATGCACATCGGAAATAGCTGGCAGAATCAGCCAAGCCAAAACAGCAATCAAGAAGATGACAAGCATTCTTACCAACAAATGCCTATCAATTAACATCAGAAAGAGAGTCCTTGAATGTTATATAGAACCAATACTGTTGTATGGATGCGAGGCGTGGACAGTCAGCAAGCAAAGCCAGAGCAAGACTGAGGCAGCCGAGATGTGGTTTCTCAGAAGAATGTTGAGAGTTCCATGGACAGCAAAAAAACAAACGAGACAGTCTTGGTGGAGGCAGACACAAGTAGATCACTCATAAGGAAGATTAGGAAAAGACAAGCAACATTTATAGGCCATTTTATGAGAAAGGGGGATTTGGAGCACCTGGTCACAATGGGAAAGCTGGAGGGAAAGAGAGCACCAGGTAGACCCAGGGAGAGAATGCTGGACGGACTTGCAGAGTGGCTGGGGATGAGGAGGGTGGGGGAGATGCTGGGGGCAACGAGAGATACAGATAGTTGGAAGTCCGTGGTCGCCAAATCCATGTGGCAGGGCACCTGATGATGATAATGATGATGATGAAAGAGTCAAAGGAATGATTTTATGATATTATGTTGATGCAGGGTGATGGGGATGATATCATGATGATAATGATTTCCACCAATCTGGTTTGTGACTACGAGACAGGGATACTCCATACACTTCCTTTCATGATACAGGCCAGGGAGATACAGACACTGTGGTGTTGTTCAGAACACTTGAGCAACATCTTCAATGACTCATCCGTGAAGTGGTGTCATGTGCACAGGGTAATGTGTGCACATGTTTTTTGTGTCATGTGCACAGGAATTTGTGCGTGCACATGTGTGATGTGATGTAGAATTGGTCTTCTTTGAAGATGGCTAGAACAACAACAACATGGAGAAGAAGAAGGAGAAGGAAAGAAAAAAAATGGGGTCGGCCCATTGGGTTGGAGTGTGATCATTGTATTTGGATTGTAAGGTAGCAAGTAATTGGTTATAACCACTCACTGAATTCAACGACCTGTATTGGCAGTAAAGACAGTTGCGATTAGATGTAGAGTTCTGAAAACAGATCACCCAAGTTGATGATTTGAATAAAATGGGTTTGCTGATCACTTCGCCTAAAGCCACCTTGAGAGCAAGCACTGTATCTCTTTCTTCAGTCATCTATCTGTCATATCAATTCAATCACTGGAGCTCAATTCTAGCACATGTGTATGTAAAGTTTGACGCGATGCTAGTCATTCTATATTCCTATTTAATGTACAAATGAAGAGAAGAAGAAGAAGAAGGAAAATAAGAAGGAGAAGGAGAAGAAAGAGAAGGAGAAGAAGAAGGAAAGGAGAAGAAGAAGGAGAAGAAGAAAGAGGAGAAGCAGAAAGAGAAGGAGAAAAAAAGGAGAAGGAAAAGAAGAAGAGGGAGAGGAAGAAGGAGAAAAAGAAGAAGATGGTGAAGAAGAAAAAGGAGAAGAAGAAGGAGAAGAAAGAAAAAAAGAAGGAAAAGAAGAAGAAGAAGTAGGAGGAGAAGAAGAAGAGAAGAAGAGAAGGAGAAGAAGAAGAAGAGAAGAAGAAGAAGAAGAAGAAGAAGAAGAAGAAGAAGAAGAAGAAGAAGAAGAAGAAGAAGAAGAAGAAGAAGAAGAAGAAGAAGAGAAGAAAAGGAGAAAGAAGGAGAAGAAGGGAAGAGAAGGAGAAGAAGAAGGAAAAGAAAAAGAAGGAGAAGAAGAACAACAACAAGAAGGAGAAGAAGAAGGAGAAGGAAAAGAAAAAAAGTTAGTGAGAAGGTGTGAACACGAATGTTGTGTGTGATGTATGAAAATTAATATTGATAAATGTTTGTGTCTTCCTAATTAGGAGGAGGGGGAATATAGTCAAAACAGAATTGTGGTCTGCCTAGTGCCTTGGTTGAAAAGAGATCGTGTGGTTGCGTGACGGACGAGTGCTTTATACATGTTTTGATTGCGTGAACATGTAGAAGCATGACAAGTGGATACAACTCGTCTATGTGGTCCCAATCCTCCCAATGAGCCCATAGCACGCTCAACTCTGGGTAGGAGCCGACTGGGGGTTGAAAATCCCACGCAGAGTTTGACAGAACTGAAGAGATATGAACCCGCAACATTCCAGCCATTGGTATATATTGTACTAACCACTGCACCACGGCAACTGGTCGCCATTTCATTTTATCATGTTGCTTTATTTTGCAGTAAAGAAAACAAACCAGACAGTCTTGATGGAGGCTGACACAAGAAGATCATTTATAAGGAAAAGACAAGCAACAAGTAACATGTATGGGCCATTTTATGAGGAAAGGGGAATTAGAGCACCTGGTCACAACAGGAAAGCTGGAGGGAAAGAGAACACCAGGTAGACCCAGGGAGACAATATTGGATGGACTTGCAGTGTGGCTGAAGTCAGACAGGGTGGGAGATGTGCTTGTGGCGACAAGGGATATATGTATATGGAGGGCCATGATCGCCAACGCCATGCAGCAGGGCACATGATGATGATGATGACTGTATTTTGCAGAGTGGGGCAGTTTTTTTTTCTTCAGTCATGTAGACGGCCACTTCTTGCAATAAGCTCGTGGACAGTTTCAAATATAATTTCATTATCTTCCAATGTTAACATGGCATTTTTGCATTGCAACACCATCTTGAGAATAATCAAACTGAAACTGACACTTACCTCAATGTCCACCATTCTGATTTCCTTTGTTCAGAGCTTTGTTTCTTTGTATCTGGTCCTGGCACACATACATATTGTCCTCCTGTTTTGCGGCTGAAAATGAATTAACATAACTCAATTGGTAAATACATTTATGAATAAATGATGAATATATAGATAGACGGACAGACAGATAAAGAAACAGACAGGCACAGACAAATAGATAGATAAATAGATGTTGATAGATAGATAGACAGATAGACAGACAGATAGATAGATGATAGATAGATGAGATAGATGTAGATAGATAGATAGATAGTTGATAGACAGGTTGATAGATAGTGATAGACAGAAGATAGATAGGACAGACAGGTTGAAGACAGATAGACAGACAGATAGACAGACAGATAGATAGATAGATTGGACAGATAGATAAATAGATGGACAGATAGATAAATAGATGGATGGATGGACAGATAGATAGATAGATAGATAGATAAATGGATAGGTGGATGGACAGATAGAGATATATATATATATATATAATAGATAGTATAGATAGATAGATAGATAGATAGATAGATAGATAGATAGATAGATAGATAGATAGATAGATAGATAGATGTACGGATGGATGGATGGGATGGATGTGATGGATGGATGGATGGATGGATGGATGGATGGATGGATGGATGGATGGATGGATGATGGATGGATAGATGGATGGATGGATGGACGGACGGATGGAAAGATAAATAACTTGAGAAGCAGCAGCAGCAGAAAAACAACAACAACAAGAACAAAAACAACACCAACGACGACGACAATGACATTGAGATGATACAGAAACATGTTTGTTTGTTTGTTCGTTTTGTTTTGTTTGTTACTTTGGCTGGTCTTTCATTTTTTCCTCTCTGTTTCTTCTGTATCTGTTTTCTGAACCTCTGCTCCCACAGCGCTCATTTTGGCTCTCCAATACACTCCAAAATCTACTGAAAGTGAAAATCATCATGAAAGCAGGGAACAAGGACATAGAATCTTTTTTTTTTCACAAAATGATGAAATGATTAATGAGAATCTTGTGGTGATGCTGTTGAGACTATACGGCATGGTTGTACTGCACATGTATCTTTTCATTCACCATACATCCTGGCATCAACCAGGCCCAAAAGGTACCAACATCTCAGTGTTTGGCCAGGACATTTGAGCAACACCCTCAATCCTTGACACGAATGACGACTGGCTGTGTAATCTCAGTCTTCCTATTTAACCCTTGGCACACTGACCTCTAAATATGAGCTGATCAGGGCCGAAAAACACAATTTTCATTTGGATTGATAGGATTCGAACTCACAACCTCACAGTCGTTGGTCTGTTTCGCTAACCATTTAATCTTGGAATTGTCCACATTTAAAATCATAAAGCGGTTTTGTACGGCGCAATTTTTCCATACGCTTAATCAGACATTTTAGCAAAAACCTCAAGCTGTTTAGGCATCTTTAGCGAGCATGCATTGTGAGTGTTGTAATGGTTCCCTAAGTCAGCCACTAACATAACTTACGGGAACTTTTATGTGCCTAATTGATCTTCTTGTTCTGGCTGGCCATGATCTAGGACTGAACTCAAGACATTTGAACTGAGTCTGCGACTCTATATCAACACAGTCTACCAACCCGCATAAAAGAGAGACAGAAAGAAAAGCTAAAATGAAAAGATCTTGACAACACTATTCCTCCACTTTCCTTAGAGCCCAGCCTCTCAGAGGACATGGCCACAATGTTTCAAGACTTCTTTTAAAAGTGTTTACGTACTGGTCTCCCTATGCATTACATGCTGAAGAACTTTAAACATTAATGGACAGGCGCGGCAGTTTAGCAGGTACACACCCAACTTCCAATGGGAAGGCACAGGGTACGGGCCACCTTCAGACACTTTCGCCTGGTAGGGAAACTTTTTCTTTTACGATCTCCCAGGACAACAGATGTACAGACTTGCTAAGAGCCTAAACCTCTTTCGTTTGAAAACGCATGGATTCTGTAAGTCATGTCCGTGGCTGGCTTGTGGAAAGGTGAAAACACTAACCATGCACTACACTCCCTCCGTGTCTATACGCTACACACATGCAGACTATCAAGTATGCACCTTAAAGATCCTGTAAGTCATTTCCGTGGCTGGCTTATGGAAACACAAGAGCACCCAGCACGCACACCCACCGAAGACAGAAAATGCAAACTGTGCACCTACACACCATCTGCTCAGTGTGGAGGAAAAGGGAAATAGAGCACCTGGTCACAACATGAATGCCAGAGGGAAAGAGAACACCAGGTAGACCCAGGGGAAAAATATTGGAGGGGACTTGCAAGGTGGCTGAAGACAGAGAGGGTGGAAGATGTGCATGCGGCGACAAGGGATAGATGCATATGGAGGACCATGATCGCCAACGCCACGCAGCAGGGCACATGATGATTATGATCAGAAAAAAAAGTCGGACCGTTTAACAAAGTTCACCAAAAAAAAACATCAGTCAGAGAGAACCTCCAACAGTTTGATTTAAGAAATAACCACACCAAGACTTGTGGACAGACATCAAACAGTTGTTACATCATGCAGTGATGCTATACTACACCTACCAGCATCATTAGCTTTCTTTGCTTTGTCTTTGTTCCGGGCTTTGTTCCTTTGTATCTCTTCTGGTCCAACGTACATCTCACCCTCTTCTGGCGATAGGAAAACAAAATCATGTGCATAGGCTTTAAAATCAGGTGATTGTCTTGGTTGCAAGTTAAAACACACACCACACGCGCGCGCCCGCGCCCGCGCGCGCGCACGCCCACGCACACGCACACGCACACGCACACGCACACGCACACGCACACGCACACGCACACGCACACGCACACGCACATAAACTCGAACACAAACACACACTCAAATACACACACACACATATATATATATTCATACAAGCACACACATGTGCGCGTGCTCAGAAAAAGAAAGACAGAACAAGACAGAGGGGGAGGGAGGGAGGGAGGAAAACAGATAGACAGACAGAGAGAGAAGAGAGAGAGAGAGAGAGAGAGACAAACAGACAGACAGAGACTGACAGACAGACTGAGAGACAGACAGACAAACAAACAGAAAACGAAACGGTATGCTTATCATGGAAAAAGAAAATATCAGATGGGGAGAGTACACAAAGAGCTTTTAGACGATGACGGAAACGAAGAACACATCTGAAGAAAAACCGCTGAAGAACCACCCATAATGAATGATGAAGTTAGAGCATCATTGAAAAAGATGAAACCGGGAAAAGCCCCAGGACCAGTCAATATTACTATAGAAATGATTGAGGCCCTTGATGAATTTGGTGATGCAAAAATAACAATGCGTCCTAAATGAAATTTATGATACCAGAAAAATCACTAAGGGTTTGTCAAAAATCAATTTTCATTGCACTTCCAAAGAAAGCAGACGCTATAGGATGCCAACTCCTTTGTACAGTCAGCTTGATGACTCATGTACCAAATATTCTATCAAGAATAATCATGATGAGGACAAGGAAGAGAATCAAGAAAGAAATAGCAGAAGAACAGTGTGGATATTTGGCGGAGCGAAAGTAACTATTAATGCCATATACATCTAAAGAACTATCATAAAGGGGTCAGTTGAGTTGAATAAGGATATAAATTTATGTTTTGTTTATTATACCAATGCTTTAGATAGGGTAAGATATGAAGAATTCATCAATCAACTAAAAAGGCTCAATGTTGAAGGAAAAGATGTAAGAATAATCAGAAATATGTATTGGGAACAAACAGCAGCATTGAAAATAGAAAACGATATAAGCTCGTTAAAAAAGATCAAAAGAGGGGTTAGGTAGGGATGTGTTCTGTCACCAGATTTGTTTTCACTTTACAGTGAAACCATCATGAAAAACCTAGAAGAATGCCCTGGATTAAAGGTTGGAGGAAAAATTATAAACAATCTTTGTTACGCAGATGACACCGTGCCAGTTGCAGACTTAAAAAATCTTTATGTGAATATAATAGAAATAGGAAGCAGCAATAAAGGGCTGGAGCTAAATAGCAAGAAAACTAAAGTCATGGCAGTCAATAAAAAACAAGAAATCTCCTCATGCAAAATAACAGTAAATGGCACAACCTTGAGACAGGTTGATAAGTTTCAATATGTGGGAACGGTCATCTCACCAGACGGCAGATGCAATCAGAAATATCCAACAGAATCGGTCAAGCTAAAACAGCATTCATGAAGATGAAAAGCGTTGTTACCAACAAATGCCTATCAATTAACATCAGGAAGAGAGTTCTTGAATGTTATATAGAACCGATAATGTTATACGGTTGTGAGGCGTGGACAGTCTACATACAAAGTCAGAACAAGATTGAAGCAGCCGAGATGAGGTTTCTAAGAAAAACGTTGAGAGTTCCATAGACAGCAAAGAAACAAACGAGACAGGCTTGATGGAGGTAGACATCAGAAGAACATTAATTAAGAAGAAGATTAGGAAAAGACAAGCAATATTTACAGGACATTTTATGAGGCAAGAGAAATTAGAGCACTTGGTCACTACAGTAAAGCTGGAGAGAAAGAGAGCACCAGGTAGACCCAGGGAGAAAATGTTGGAAACTTGCAGAGTGCTGAGGACAGAGAGGGTGGAAGATGAACTTGCAGCGACAAGGGACAGATTCGTATAGAGGGTCATGATTGCCAACGCCATGCGGCAGGGCACATGATGATGATGATACTGATGATGATAGAGGTTGGAGCAAGGGGGATGACAGGCACATCAGCCTATAACCTGATGAAACAGCTCTCGATTTCATGGAGAAAGAGGACCAAAGCCCTAAAGACAATGACAGAAGCAGCGGAAAAAAGCTCTCGCTGGATCTAGACCAGGAGGAACAAAAGTGAACTTCATAATGTTTAAAATTCCTCCATATATTGCTGGTGACCGATAGTGGTCAAGACATCTGTCACAAGAATGACTTTGCCTCGAGAAACATGACCACTTAGGATACACAGGTTCGATTCCCCGAGGAGAACAAATTTCTATATAAAAAAAAAAAAAAGGCAACAGCAGAGGGGCATCCAGGAGTCATGACTTGAATGCGGCCCGGCCCCCTTAGAGTGTCAGGAGTTAAGGGCCGAAACACTTGCTTGACTGGGGTTCCTCCTCTGAGGACCTTCTGCTGTCAGGCTCTCCCCAGAGTTTCTTACTATTACTGCTCTGAAACTTCTTGGATAAGAAAATGTAAAACTTAAATCCATAAATGGAAATGTTTTGCAGCTGAAATGTATCCGTTTCTTACCAACACTGAATACATGTACATTGACCAGCGGTTGTTTCATATTTCATGAAGAACAGTATGTTTTGGACCGATCACTTTGTAATTACGTAACACCTATGGACTCAAGAGAATTGTTTGCTGAACATGACATCTAAACAAAACAAAAAATATTAAAATAAAGGTGGATGATCAAGCAAATAAAGACAATAAAATTGATACAGAAAAGAATATGTTCCATTAAACATTTTCTTAAAAATTACTATTTTTTGACCTATGAAGAATTTAAATTAACACTGACTGCCACATTGATTTTATCACTTTTGATGGATGGATATCTTCGATCAAACAACATTCAAGAACGACCTGAATTCAAGTGAACAACATGGGTAATATTTTGAATGTGTCTAGCGCAATAAGATTAACAATGAGTGTGCAAAAGGGAACAAAACTTTCCTATGAAAACAATAAATCTGATGATAGCAAATCAAACGTTGCTTAAAGTGGTCGGAGAAACTAAACAGCGATGTCTCGTGAGAAAAGGTTTTTCTAAACATTCATAAATTGAATGATGTCTAACGAAAACGGCTGCAACTAAGAACAGTTCATCGGATTATTGCCACAATGTAATATTACACGCAATGGGTATATCAACTAGGACAAATTCTACATGGTGTAAATAATGCAAGAGAGTATGAGTGGTGTGTGTGTGTGTGTGTGTGCGTGCGTGCGTGCGAGTGTGTGTGTGTGTGTGGTGTGTGTGTGTGTGTGTGTGTGTGTGTGTGTGTGTGTGTGTGTGTGTGTGTGTGTGTGTGTGTGTGTGTGTTGTGTGTGTGCGTACCTGCAGACTTCTTCCCTTTCTCCTTCTGCTTGGCTTTGTTTCTCTGGATCTGTCCCTGGTCAACGTACATGTCCCCTCCCTCATCGTCCACCTTGTCTCCTGTAATGAATGAATAACTAGAAAAATAAACAGATATGTTGATGAATAAATGACGATCAAATAAGCAAACAGACACATAAACAGGAAAAAAAAAGAAAATAAGCAACTGACATAAACAAATGGCTGAATGAATGAATAAACGAAAGGAAAAGTAAAGACAGAATAAACATCCAGCAAGAAAGAATCACAGCTTCACTGTATCGAAGTGAAATTATCTTCCATCTCATCAGGGAAAACGAAAAAGCAATGTTAGTTAATGCAAACGCCCACACACACACTCACACACACACACACACACACACACACACACACACACACACACACACACACACACACACACACACACATAGACATATATGTAAGTACGCACGCATGCATGCACGCTGCTTATGATTGTCGGTTTCTCAAAACAACAACAACAACACAAACAAACAAACAAACAAAAAGACCCAGACTCTCTCTTGTTCTTGTACTCAATTTGCTGATGTGATAATTGACGAGTACATACCATGACCTGTTGATCTTTTCTCTACCCATAACTTTAATTTAGTACGTGCGTGTATTATAGAGATAAAACCAAAAATCAGATTGACTATATCCTGATTAATAAAAGATTTAGAAATTCTGTACTGTCAGCAAAAACACTGCCAGGCGCACACTGCAACAGTGACCACAATCCTGTAGTGGGAAAATTTAAGCTGAAATTAAGGAAAAGGAAACAGACCAAAAGCAACATCAAACTAAATCCTGGACTCTTAAAGACAGACGAAGTGACACGTAAAAACTTTAACGTACATGTTCAAAACAATTTCAGTGCTCTGGAAGACATTAGTGACAGTGAGGAACAATGGACAAAGTTGAGAAATTCGATAAATGAAGCTTGTGAAGAAATTCCTGAAGTAGATAGAAAAGAAAAAGAACTGGATGACAAAAGAAATTTTAGGCTTGATGGAGGAACGGAGGAAGGCAAAATAGAAACGAGGAGATATACAGGAAGATAAACAAAGAAATCAGGAATAGGTGCAATGAAGCTAAGGAAGCTTGGCTGAAAACAAAATGCAAAGACATACAAGACCGACACAAAACAGATCCTCAGGGTATGTACAGACGAATTGAAAAAATTGTCCACAGGAAAAAGACATGCACATCAACTGGTTGCTTAAAATCGAAAGATGGTACGCTTATCATGGAAAAAGACAAAATATTAGAAAGATGGGGAGAGTACATTAAAGACCTTTTTGATGATGACAGAAACGAAAAACACATTATAAGAACGTTGAAGGACCACCCATAATGAAAGATGAAGTTAGAGCAGTACTA
>JAPXFY010000029.1:7987968-8017968 GCA_030674185.1 Monoplex corrugatus
ACAAGGAGAGACCATCACCCGAAAGTTCTACAGAGACTCAGTACTGTCTGACATCAAGAAGTTTTATGCAACTTCCCGACCAACCGCAGGCATGAGAGGAATCAAGATTCTTCATGATAACGCACCTGCTCACAAGTCCAGGCTCGTACGAGAATACCTTGCAACTGAGAACATCCATACTTTGCCACACCCTGCTTACTCCCCAGACCTTGTACCCTGTGATTTTTACCTGTTTCCATATCCGAAGAAATCACTAGCAGGAAGAAGTTTCAAGAGTCGAGCATCCTTGGGAACGGCGGTTTTCCAGTGTCTATCACATATACCCAAAGAAGCCTACAGAGCGGCATTTCTACAGTGGATCGAGCGAATGCAGAAGTGTGTGGCAGCAGGAGGTGAATACTTCGAACAGACGAAATGAATACTTTTTTTTTGCCAGTGAGTCTTTGACGTATAAGTTCGTTGGTCTCATTCTACTGGAAAGTACCTTTCTTCTTCTTTCTTTCTTTCTTTCTTTCTTTCTTTCTTTCTTTCTTTCTTTCTTTTATCTCAGTGCTGTGACAGGTGCAAATGTACGCCCATTTAACCTCTGTTGTGAGTACGTTAAACACACACACACACTACACACACACCACCAACACACACACACACACACCACACACACACACACACACACCACACAACACACACACACACACACACACCACACACACACCACACACACACACACACAACCACACACCACACACACACACACACACACGCACACACACACACACACACTGGATGGAATAAGTAAGCATGACAGATGTGTTTGATGATTGACTCATGTCAGTATGATCTCATTTTAAAAAAGATTAAATAGAAAAACTTCTATTTATTATCATTTCTTTTCATTGCCTTCTGATTTTTTGATGCGTGTACACACGTTATTCTGCACACATTGTGCAGATAATATATTGCTGCACAGTCAGCAAACTCTGTCTTTGGTGGATGTGCATGCTGGCTCTTTTCATGTTTACATCAGCCATTGGACACAGACGTAGCATACAGGTTTTTTAAGATGCGTATTTGATGTTCTGCATATGCATATATATGAAGAGGATTTAGGCGTTAACTCGTATACATTATGTTGACCCGGGACACTGGAAAAAAAGTCTCTACAGTTTCCACATCATACGGAAGGTAGCCATGAAGTATCGAACCCTAGATTTTCCACTTGGGAGTCTTTGTAAGGGATGTCTATCCCACTAGGTAGCCATGCAGGACCGAACCCTGTATTTTCCAACTGAAAGTCTCTGTAACAGATGTCTATCCCACTTGAATATTGCGCCCAGTAAATTTCCATCTACTGGCAATGATCATAAATAAGCTGCACAAAGACCTCGTGCTCATCTGGTGATATCGTCATGAGATAAGCTCCATTAAAGAGAGGGAGTTGATATCAAACTCTGACAATCTGACATACATTTTCATTCGAACTTCAGCTTTTGACAATAGCTTTAAATCAAAGGACAAGGTGCAGTGTGTGATAATTCAAAATCACATACGGCTGTGACTGAATCATCATCATAATCATCATCATCTGCCTTGGCGATCATGGCCTTCCATCCGTTTCTATTTCTTGTTGCCTCAAGCACTTCTTCCACCCTCATTGTCCTCAGCCACACTGTAAGTCCGTCCAATATCTTCTCCCTGGGTCTACCTGGTGCTCTCTTTCCCTCTATCTTTTCTGTTGTGACCAGGTGCTCCAATTCTCCTTTCCTCATAAAATGGCCTTTAAATATTACCTGTCTTTTCCTAATCTTCCTTATGAATGAGCTTCTTGTGCCTGCCACCATCAAGACTGTCTCGTTTGTTTTCTTTGCTGTCCATGGAACTCTCAACATTCTTCTTAGAAACCACATGTCGGCTGCCTCAATCTTGTTTTGGCTTTGCGTGTTGACTGTCCAAGCCTCACAACCGAATAATAGTATTGGTTCTATATAACATTCAAGAACACTCTTCCTGATGTTAATTGATAGGCATTTGTTGGCAAAATGCTTTTCATCTTCTTGAATGCTGTTTTGGCTTCTGAATCAGGCAGGCTATAGCAACAACAGTGCAACAACAACAGCACAACAACAACAGCAACAACAACAGCACAACAACAACAGCACAACACAACAAGAACGACAAGAACATCATCACCAGCTTAAGAAATAAACAACATCTGATTACTCTTTGTTATAAGTATAACCGACTCGCCGTCTGAATAACTCTCTTCATGATGATGATGATAATGATGTGTGTGTGTGTGTGTGTGTGTTGTGTGTGTGTGTGTGTGTGTGTGTGTGTGTGTGTGGTACGCGCGCGTGTGTTGTGTGTGTGGCGTGTGTGTGTGCGTGTGCGTGCGTGCACGTGTGTGTGTGTTGTGTATGTGTGTGTGAGTGTGTGTGTGTATGTGTGTGTGCGCGCGCGCGCGTGTGTGCGTGTTGTGTGTGTGTGTGTGTGGTGTGTGTGTGTGTGTAAGTGCAGCTAAACAACCGTCGGAAATGCTCTTCCATTGTGTACAAGTGTGTGTGAGAGAAGGGAATGGGGGGGGGGGGGGATGGAGGTGGGGAGGTACGCGGACAAGTAACCATCGGAAACCCTGTCATCTTACAGTGTGTGTGTGTGTGTGTGTGTGTGTGTGTGTGTGTGTGTGTGTGTGTCTGTGTGTGGTGTGTGTGTATGTGTATGTGTGTGTATATACATATATATATATATATATATATATATATATATATGTTTGTGTGTGTGTGTGTGTGTGTGTGTGTGTGTGTGTGTGTGTGGGGTGTGTGTGTGTGTGTGTGTGTAATTCAAGTCTAGCATCCGTCTTCCTACAACATACACACAATGGACCCATTGTGGAAAAGGACTCATCAGACTAGGACAATGGAGGGGGGTATCCTGGTCATGACAGTTATATCATGAATGAATCATGGTTCCTGTACTCTGCTGGCCAAGTAATTCAGTGAGCACTGTTACCTATAAAATGCAGAGAGAGAGAGACAGAGACAGAAGACAGACAGACAGACAGACAGACAGAGTGTGTATGTGTGTGTGTGTTTGTATGTGTATGTGTGTTGTGTGTGTGTGTGTGTGTGTGTGTGTGTGTGTGTGTGTGTGTGTGTGTGAGTGTGTGTGTGTATGAGTGAGTGAGTGAGTGAATGAGTGAGAGAGAGATAGACAGACAGACAGACAGACAGATAGATAGACAGACAGACAGAGAGGAGAAGACAGACAAACAAACAGACGGACAAACCGATGGACTGGCAGAGACAGAACCAGTGACAGACAGACAGACAGAGACAGAGAGGATGTTGACGATGTAACTCAGATTTACCTATGTTTCAGAGATGCTGAGACTGGCCAACTTGAGTATCAACAACCATCGTGTGTTCATGCGTGTGTGTAAGGGGGAGGGGAT
Organism: Monoplex corrugatus; assembly: GCA_030674185.1. Lineage (NCBI taxonomy): Eukaryota > Metazoa > Mollusca > Gastropoda > Littorinimorpha > Ranellidae > Monoplex > Monoplex corrugatus. Next base: position 7,991,417 of record JAPXFY010000029.1, read on the forward strand.
GTGGGCATGACGGAGACAGTGAGAACGAGAGTTACATATATGTTTTATACATGCTAGGTTTTACCAAGTACACGTTCATGTTTTATTTGTATCCAGCATACTCTCCAAACAAAATGTCCCTAGGCTCATAAGAACAGAATACATGTATTATACATAAAAGTCCAGAAGTCCTGAAATCCAAGAGACAACAAAATATGCCAGATAAACTGGACACAATGATTTACTAGAATAGCATGAAGAAATCGAAGAAACGAACAAGCAAACGAAGAAAACGAAAAAAATGTTTTTTGACCGCGAATAAATAGAAACAACAGATAAACAGAAAGACCGACAGGCAGACAGACAGAAAGACAGGCAAGCCAAGCAAAAACAAGCTATTTCCAAACCAAAATCCTGAATGCCTCTTCTTCAAAAGAACTCTTTACAACCATGAATCATCTCCTTGGCACACGAAAAGATTTACCTCTCCCAACAAAACATACAAATGAAGAACTCCCATCTGTATTCTCCAAGTATTTCACCACCAAAATACAAACTCTTCGTGACAGGCTTGACAGGACACCCTGTCAACCATGCCCACCTGACCCTTCCTTCTCTGGCACACCTCTTACTACTTTTACCCCAGTCTCACAAGAAGAAATTTTCAACACAATCAGATCCATGTCGTTCAAAATCTGCGAACTGGATCCTCTTCCAGGTTCTCTCTACTCCGACTGTCTCCCTACTCTCCTCCCATTCATCACTGACATCATCAACACTTCTCTTCAAACTGGAACTGTCCCAGATTCTTTCAAGTCTGCTATTGTTCACCCTCTCCTCAAGAAACACAATTTAGACCCAAATGAACTGAAAAATTATCGGCCTATCTCTAATCTCTCTTTCTTGTCGAAACTCCTTGAAAAAGTCGTCCTCAACCAGCTGAACTCTCACCTGTCTGCCAACAATCTCCTCAATCCTTTCCAGTCAGCCTACCGCCAGTGCCACAGCACTGAAACTGCCCTACTACACATTCTCAACAATCTCCTCCTTGCAACTGATACTGGCAAAGTCTCTCTCCTCACACTCCTCGATCTGTCTGCAGCCTTTGACACCACTGATCATGGTATTCTCCTTTCTAGACTTCATCATACTTTTGGCATCTCTGACATTGCTCTGTCCTGGTTCACTTCATACCTATCAAACAGAAAACAAACTGTTCTCATCAATGGCACTTACTCTCAACCTGCATACCTGACCTGTGGTGTTCCACAAGGATCTGTCCTTGGCCCTGTTCTTTTCACTCTTTACACCTCCCCCCTGTCCACCATCATCAACTCCCACTCTATAAAACACCACTTCTATGCTGATGACACCCAACTTCAAGACAGTGACTCACCTGATAATATACAGTGCCTGTTGACTCGCACCATTGAGTGTTACTCGGACATTAAGAACTGGATGACACACAATAAACTTCAGCTTAATGACGACAAGACAGAAGCTATCCTCATTGGCACCCGTCAGAAACTTTCTCAGCTGCCTCCTCTTTCTCTCCCATTATGTAACACATCAGTCCCAATTTCTGATTCAGCTAAAAACCTTGGTGTCTGCATTGACTCTACCCTCTCCATGAACAACTTTGTTTCTCAAACTGCCAGATCTTGCTATTATCATCTCCATCGTATAAGGCTGATCAGGAAGTATCTCTCTGTCGAAACAACTGCAAAACTCGTTCTCTCCTTCATAATGTCTCGCATTGACTATTGCAATTCACTCCTGTCTGGTCTTCCTGCCTCCACCATTCACATCCTACAGCGCATTCAAAACAATGCTGTACGTCTTGTACTCAAAAAGAAAAAAGCTGACCACATATCTCCTCTCCTGGCACAACTTCACTGGCTCCCTGTATCAAAGCGCATACAATACAAACTAGACACCATGTGCTACAAAAGCCTCGATAACGCAGCCCCCGATTACCTGTCAAGCCTACTTGAGATCTATGTTCCCTCACGTACCCTCCGCTCTGCCTCCGATCCTCTGACTTTTCGCTTTCCACGCACTAAGCTCAATACCTATGGTCCACGAGCCTTCTCTGTTTCTGGTCCACTCTCCTGGAACAAACTTCCTCTCTCAGTCCATCAGCAACCTACTTTTGTCTCCTTCAAGTCCGCTCTCAAAACCCACCTTTTCTCCTCTGCATAAAATCCTAACCTCACTCAACCCCCCCTCTCCCCTCTGCAGCCTGTCTCCGCTCGGAGGGGAATCACATGGTTATAATATATAATTGTATATGCTATGCTCTCTATAATTTTCCATTGCTTTTATTCTTGCTTTTATTGCTTTTATTGCTTTTATTCTTTCTCCCCATTTATAGCCATGCGTGTCTCTGTGTGTGTGTGTGTGTGTGTGTGTGTGTGTGTGTGTGTGTGTGTGTGCGTGTGTGTGCGTGCGTGAGTGCGTGTGTGTCTGCTTCAGCGCTTAGATTTGATTTTATCAAGATTTTGCGCTATATAAATATTGTAATTATTATTAATTATTTAGAAACACAGACAAGAAACAGGCGAAGGACAAACCCGATCAATACAAGGCAAACCTGCATGCCTGTCTCTCAAGATCTAAATGAAGTCGCTCCAATGTTGGAAATCGTTTTGTCCATTTATGTGTGCAGTCAAGCTGATCTCAAGAATTTACATGTACATGAAGCTCAAAATGTGAAAGAAGAGAGACACTATCGAATCGCATGATCAGTCACACACACAAAAGATGAAAATCACTGGCATGATTATTCCTGACGATCCCTCAAAGATATGTACATATAATAAAAACATGAAGGTCAATTTCTATAGCATGACGATTTAAAAGCAGCAAAGAGGAGCTGACGAATATTTTATATGGTATAACAATTTCAAACACACCAGAGAAGAGCTGAAAAACAGTTTACACAGCATGACAATTTGGATAAACAGGGAAAAAAAGTAGAATGATAGCTTATACAGCATAACCACATCACACAGAAAGGAAAAGAAATAGAGGACAATCTGTGTAACATGACAACTGAAATTAAACAGAAAAAAGGCTAAAGAATAACTTATATAGCATGCCCATTTAAAAATGACAGGAAAGAGCTGAAGGATAGTTTATATAGCACGACCATTTTAAAAAGATAGAGAAGAGAGGGAAGGACACTTGATATAGCATGGCCATTTCCAAATAATAAAGAAGAACTGAAGGATAGTCCACATAGCATGATCATTCAAAATAAACAGGGATTTGGAGAAAAGCTGAAGCACTGTAGAACAATGGCGAAAGGCAAGCGTGTTAAAGCACCCACTTAAGAAGTGACTCTGGATACGATCCGTAATTGGGTCAGGGATTCCACCCATCCCTCCCACGCACTCAGCCTTGAGCATGCATTGCATGCATTCAAATGTTTTTTGTTTTTTCTTCTTCTGTGGTTTATTTCAAACACGTTGCCATGCAGTACAACAATTGCAAGCTCTTATGCGACCTTTGCAGAAGAAATGTTGGACAGTCAGGAAGAGATTCCTACCACATGTTGAGACAGTTTTGAAACAAAACCTACCTCATGTCGTTATCTGCAATAGTTTTGCAACAATTTATTTGAATTAGAGAAAATGCTGGCAATGTACCCCCTCCCTCGCCATCTTCTCTCTCTCTCTCTCTCTCTCTCTCTCTCTCTCTCTCTCTCTCTCTCTCTCTCTCTCTCTCTCTCTCTCTCCCCGTCGCTCGCAAAATCATGCTTGAAAAATGCATTTCAGCGAAGAATACCTTCTACTGTTGGAAAATAAAACACAAACGTCATTAAACCAACATAAGTATGACCGCCCTTTCAAACGAACATGAATCAGAAAAACACGAAAATAGACAACTATCTGCTGTAACTAGAAAAACTTGTCTTATAATGATTATGAAATACGGGTTATGATTTTACTTTCGTGTTTCTCTGGTTCATAACTATCATTGTCAACCCTCAAACGAAAACTTATGCTTTTTCTCTTTCATATTCCTGTGTATTGTTTTACTTTAAAACTTTATTGGGGAGGTTTTCGCGTTTTTTTTTTAACATTTGAGGTCAAGGCAGATGTTGAAACAGCAAGGACAAGTTTGAAAAATGGCTTTTACTTAGCAAGGGCAAGTTTGAAAAATGGCTTTTACTTAGCCTTTTGACTCCCGTACCTTATCCACTAACTGCAAAAACTTAACCCTTTGACTTCCTCCACCCTATCCACCAGCTTTCTGTAGGGTTAATAACTTGAACTGTTGAAAAAAGAAAATGTCAGTGTTATTGTAGTTGTCCACCATCAAACATATCCATTATCATTACTCACCTTTCTTCCTCTGGCGAGACATGCGGACGATGACGACGACGATGATGATGGTGATGATAATGAAGAGGCCAACCCCAACTCCCCACCGACAATGATGCTCAGCTGACTGTTATCTGTATGGGTGATAGCCAAACGATTAGTATATCACATTTCGAGACTACCTTGCGAGATGTAGAGTCTTGCCATCTGCTGGTCAAACGTAACTTAAGTCACAGATTTGCTGGTGACTCAGCTCCCTACGCACACAGAATGTTAAACACGTTAAAGATCCCGTGAGCCACGTCAAAGGATGGTGCTTAATGCGACACGAAAAATATTCAGTACGTGTTTATACCCGTTCCCCCTCCTCCTCCCCATTTCAAGACATTGTCAGCGCCAAGGGCTTTGCACAGGTGCCAAAAATCCGCCTGATAATTGCCAGCACATTTAGCTGGAACGCATATGGAACAATCTGAGTGCCATGAATCTTTTTTGAACAAGTTCCCGGCTGTACGGTTACATACAAGTAGGTGTGTTTCAGACTACAGGGACAAGTGGCCCCCTGACCTAATTTTGTCCATGCCACATTATGGGCCACACAATCCGTGACATGTTTTTGTGATGCCATGATAATGACGGGAAAGTTGAAGGGAAAGAGAGCACCAGGTAGACCCAGGGAGAGAATGCTGGACGGACTTGCAGAGTGGCTGGGGATGAGGAAGGTGGGGGAGATGCTAGGGGCAACGAGAGATAGAGATGGGTGGAAGTCCATGGTCGCCAACGCCATGCGGCAGGGCACTTGATGATGATGATGATGATGATGAGACGACGACGACGACGACGACGACGATGACGATGACGATGACGACGACGATGATGGAGATGATAACCGTAATGGGACTACTTTCTGGATCGAGACTTCGTGACAAGGCTGCGCTCTACGCTGACTTTCACGACATGTCCCGGCGCCACAAGGCCCCACAGGTACAGACGCTTCAGTGGATATGAGAAGGACTGTGTGATCCAGTCTTCCCAAGGAGCCTATAGCACGCTGAACCCAGGATAGAAGTAGGAGGCGGTTCATCATCATCAAGAGCCCTGCCGCATGGCGTTGGCGATTATGGCCCTCCATATGTATCTATCCCTTGTTGCCTCTCTGTCCTCAGCCACCCTGCAAGTCCATCCAATATTTTCTCCCTGGGCCTACTTGGTGCTCTCTTTCCCTCCAGCTTTCCTGTTGTGACCAAGTGCTCTAATTCCCCTTTCCTCATAAAATGGCCTATAAACGTTGCCTGTCTTTTCCTAATCTTCCTTATGAATGAGCTTCTTGTGTATGCCTCCATCAAGACTGTCTCGTTTGTTTTTTTGTTTTTGTTTTTGTTTTTTGCTGTCCATGGAATTCTCAACATTCTTCTTAGAAACCACATCTCGGCTGCCTCAATCTTGTTCTGGCTTTGCTTGCTGACTGTCCAATCCTCACAACCGTATAACATTATCGGTTCTATATAACATTAAAGAACTCTCTCTGACGTTCATTGATAGGTATTTGTTGGTAAGAATGTTTTTCGTCTTCTTGAATGCTGTTTTGGCTTGGCCGATTCTGCTGGCTATTTCTGGTGTGCATCTGCCGTCTGGTGAGATGGTCGTTCCCAGATATTCAAACATATGATCCTGCCTCAAGGTTGAGGAGGCGGTTGGGATCTGAAAATCCCACACTGATCCGTTACGTCCGTTGGTCAAGAGAATCATGCTGGTAGTGCAGGGGTTGTGGGCTTGACTCTCTGGCAAGACTGCTCTCAAGTGGTCCCGTTAGTTCCCTTAAGGTCACAGAACTCACTCTCTCTCTCTCTCTCTCTCTCTCTCTCTCTCTCCCTCCCTCTCTCCCTCTCTCTTTCTCACTCTCTGTCTGTCTGTCTGTCTGTCTGTCTCTCCATCTGTCTGTCTGTTTCTGTCTCTCTCTGCTCTCTCTGTGCTCTGTCTGCCTCTGTCTCTGTCTCTCCCAACTCACTGTCTGAGATAAACGCTTAAGAAGACATTAAATCATCAAACTATCAAACTATCAAATTGTCAGTTCTCTGTCTCTGTCTCTCTCTGTCTCTGCTCTGTCTGTCTCTCTGTCTCTCTGTCTGTTCTGTCTCTGTTTCTGTCTCTCTGTCTCTGTATCTGTCTCTATCTGTATCTCTCTCTCTCTCTTACTCTCTCTTTCTCATTCGCTCGCTCATCTTATAATAACTATTTATGACATTCCTTTCAACAATAACTTTTTACTAGAAAAAGACCAAGAAGTTATTTAAACTCGCCATTGAAAACATCTGATTTTTCATGTGATACATGTGTCAACTTTTTAACATGTTTTCAAGCTCTGAAGTAATGTAGGTTCGCAGCGTATTGAATTCTTACCTAACGTGCATACATACATGTGCTATATACATGTTACATACATACATGCACAGGACATAATACATATATACAAATATTGAAGACAGTAAAATGATATTGACATGCAAATCAAGATAACATGTGCTTGTAACAAGATCAGTGCTTAAAATAAACGATAAAATATGGCAAGTAGAATCAGACTCGAATTAAATCAGGTTTAAGCATACAGAAATCGGTAGTCATAAACTATTTAACGTACAGATGTATGGCACAAACTTTGAAAATATATAAAGAGAAAATCCAGTTTGACATAATTATATGACCACAAATACCAACGAATATTCCAAAGATGGGAGTTTAATGTAACATGTAGGGTGAAAACATTTTTAAGCATCATCGCACTTAGGGGACTTTTCTTTGTGCTCCCTTTTCTTTACTTTTTTTATTATTATATTTATTGTCCCGTTTTTTACGCCACTGTGATGGTCACAGAAGCTAGCACAGTTTTTACAATACAGTGATGATGATGTCGATGAGGATGATAATTATGATCCTATGGAGTTCCAGCTAGGATTCAGACTGCGTGACAGAGCTGTATTCTACGCTTACTATCATAATATATCCTGGAATCAACTAGACCCGAGAGATACAGACACTTGCGATGTTGGTCAGAAGATGTGAGCAAAACTCTCAATGACGCATCCGTGAAGTGCATGAGAATCGACTGTGTGATCCCAATCTTCCCAAAGAGCCCATAGTACGCTTAAATTTGGGTAGTAGCCGGTTGGAGTCGAAAAAGTCCACAATAGTTTCTGAAGGGACTGATGGAGATCCAGTTGGTATTCTGTCGCCTTAACCACTACACCAGGAGGACTGGTGCAAAATCACTCTTAGCTCCCACTGATCATGGCATTATACCACCATGTTTAATTTAAGAGTTTTGAGGTTTCAATTTCAATTTCAGTTTCTCTCTCTCTCTCTCTCTTTCTTTCTCTCTCTCTTTCTTTCTCTCTCTCTTTCTTTCTCTCTCTCTTTTTTTCTCTCTTTCTTTCTTTCTCTCTCTATCACACACACACACACATACACACACACACACACACACACACACACCACACACACACACACACACACACACACACACACACACACACACAATGGAGCAAGATCTAAACTTAAAACCTGATACGTGGGCAAGACTTGAGGTTTTACCTAGCGGTTTACATCGTATATCTATGGCTGCAGGTACAACCTGACGTAGCTTTGATCAAAGTCGTTCAAATAAATTTATAAACCCTTTCACATCTGTCAATGACAGCTCAGACGGTTTCAGTGAAGAATCATTCATAGATTTTTACCGACTCAGAAAATTTCGCTGGTGCAATAACTTTCAGACACATCACTTTGTACTTTCTGTGATTCTGAAGATGACACAAAAACACATACATTTTTCTTTGGGGATTAGGATTGTCAATATGTTTAAAACGCTTGGGCAGAGATATACTTGTTGGCTTAGAGAAATTCAGCGTTGCACCAGTCTAATGTTTTTAGAGATTTTTGTTGTTGTTTTTGTTGTTGTTGTTTGTTCTGTTTTTGTTCTTGTGTTTTGTTGTTGTTGTTGTTTTTAAATATCTTTGGTTGTTAACATAATTACATATCAGACGCTATAAATGTATCTTAAGTCTGCTTACGTAACTTCATGTTTGATATGAAGGCAAACAAAAAAAATAAATAACATCCGAAACATAACAGCATATAAAATAGATATAGTAAAATATATAAACAGCATTGAAAGACATTTTCACATAAAGTCGGTAGTACACACACACACACACACCACACACACACACACACACACACACACACACACACACACACACACACACACACACACACACACACACACACACAACACACACACACACAACACACACACACACACACACATAGCCACAGTACATCAGTTACAAGAGCCGTCATCGGAAACGTTGTTGTTGTTGTTGTTGTTGTTGTTGTTGTTATTGGTAAGGTTTTCTTGTTTACTTCTTGTTTGTTTTAATGGCCTCGTGAGCCATGTGATGCTGATAGCGCAGATGTCGGGGTTCGACCCTCAGAGGGAAAAGGCAGGGGGGGGGGGGTGGGAGAGGGCATGGGTGACCCCTTTAACTCGTGTGGTTTGACAGCAGGGATCGTGCGTGCCCTCCCACCCCCAGCCCTCAAGCAACAGTTTTACCTTGCCAACACATTGCGTTTTGCTAAGGCTCGAAGCAGTCTGCCAGATAAATTCCGGCAGATTTGGTAGAGCGCATATGGAGAGGGTTCAAGTGCAGAGAGACTCTCTTCAACTTGAGCTGAACACCACCTTTCAGAATGCTGTGAAACAGCACACTTATGGCAGCCCAGTCTTAACGGATGGGTGAGCAGATTGTTCCCCTGTCCTGTTCATTCACATCCGACGTTGACTGGGAAGGCCACCTGTCCGCTTTGAGGGACGGGGTCAGGCAAAACTACACAACACGGAAGACACGCACAGGAGACATATCGCTGACTCTAGGTAGACAGTGGGGTGGGGGGTGGGGGTGTGAAAACAACGAGAGACGGAGAGGCTGAGGCCTCCACCATAACGCTCTTCAACAATCGTTCAGATTATGAAAACTTTTTTTTTTAACTTACTTGTATTTCTTTTTATACAACTGAAGAGCAAAGATATTTACTGAAAGTTTCACTTCCTGTTAAAAGAACAGCATAAAACTACAAACAAACAAAATGTACGAAAGATACATTTAAGCTGTACACAAGCACGCATCTTAATGAACAGAGAAAGATATACTGAGCTGTACAAAGACACAAATAAACAACAAGTACAAGATACTTTAAGCTGTAAAAACACGCACTAATGAACAGAAGGAAAGATGCTGAGCTGTACACATGACACAAGAACAAAGGAAGATGCTGAGCTGTACACATGTACATAAAGAACAAAGGAAAGATGCTGAGCCGTACACAAGTGCACATCTTAACCAACAAAGGAAAGATGCTGAGATGCACACATGCTTACAACAAACAAAGAAAAGATGCTGAGCTGTGCAAATGCACACAACGAACAAAGGAAAGATGTGAACTGCAAACATGCACACAACAAAGAAAAGATGCTGAGTTCTACACATGCACACAACAAACAAAGGAAAGATGCTGAGCCGTACACATGCACACAACGAACAAAGGAAAGATGCTGAGTTGTACACATGCACACAATGAACAAAGGAAAGATCTTTGAACTGTACGCACGTACACAAGTTAATGAACAAAGGAATGATGTTTGATAAACTGTCCACATGCAAACAAGTTAAGGGACAATACAAAGATCTTCAGAAATCAGACTAGGGAAATATATTTCAGTTCTTCAGGAGTTGAGAGCATATTCACTGAACATACCCTTTACCGTTCAGTATCTTCCCATCCACCCATCCCCGCCCTTCCTTCATTTTGTAACTGTTCTGTAAATGGCAGCCTTTGACATATGATATCCAAAACAAGTGCGACTGCCCACGCCCAAGCAAACAGGAACCAGAAGAACAAGAAAACCAATGCAAGCGCGTATTCAACAAAACAAGACAAGACAAGCGCAAATTTTCGGCCAACCGGCCTTTGTCAAGCGCGAACGCACGGTCACAAACAGACCACAAACACCAAACAACGGACAATAAAAAGAGGACTAAAAACTTCCCTGCCACCTCGTCCAGTGGATAAAAAGGGACTAAATTTGACATGTGTTTCCTTTGACGAAGAGCTTCTAGCTTAAGCTGCTGTCCCTACGTACAACCTGGACAACAGGATCTTTGAAGTTGTATTTCACTGCAGGTCTAAAAGAATCGAGCAAATAATCATATTTAGTGTGCAAACTTTGTCACCCTTATTGTTAAGAATGGGGCTATATATGCAGAAAGGAAATAAACAATTGATTTCACCACGCATTCCTTCAAAACAGGAACAGTGGTACAAATGCAGGTGTAGGTGCATCAGAATGTTATTAAATGTTCTGGCAAAAACAGCTGAGTGACTGAGAATAATCAGCAAAGAAATTGGAAAAGGTGAACCGTCACAAACATGAAGGAACTGTTGTATTTCTCCCAAAGAGGACAAGCTTATTATGCAAAAGGAGCTCCATCTCTCTCTCTTTAATGTCGTCTGTGAAACGAGGTCAGTTTGTACTTCGATGAGATTTAAAATGTGTAACCAAAATAGATAGCCAATAGATAACAATCAAGCTCTGTAACCGATCATTGCACTGAAAATACTGTTTTGTAGTGTCGTGGGGTGTGGTGTGGTGTGGTGTGGTGGGGTGTGATGTGGTGTGGTGTGGTGTGGTATGGTGTGATGTGGTTTGGTGTGGTGTATGGTTTGTGTAGTGTGGTTGGGTCTTGTGTTTGTAGTGTGGTGTGATGTGATGTGTGTGGTGTGATGTGGTTTGGTGTGGTGTATGGTTTGTGTAGTGTGGTTGGGTCTTGTGTTTGTAGTGTGGTGTGATGTGATGTGATGTGATGTGGTGTGATGTGGTGTGATGTGGTTTGGTGTGGTGTAAGGTTTGTGTAGTGTGGTTGGGTCTTGTGTTTGTAGTTGGTGTGATGTGATGTGATGTGGTGTGATGTGGTTTGGTGTGGTGTGATGTTGTTTGGTGTAGTGTATGATTTGTGTAGTGTGGTTGATCTTGTGTTTGTAGTGTGGTGTGATGTGGTGTGATGTGGTTTGGTGTGGTGTATGGTTTGTGTAGTGTGGTTGGGTCTTGTGTTTGTAGTGTGGTGTGTGTGTGATGTGTGTGGTGTGATGTGGTGTGATGTGGTTTGGTGTGGTGTATGGTTTGTGTAGTGTGGTTGGGTCTTGTGTTTGTAGTGTGGTGTGATGTGATGTGATGTGGTGTGATGTTGTTTGGTGTAGTGTATGGTTTGTGTAGTGTGGTTGATCTTGTGTTTGTAGTGTGGTGTGATGTGGTGTGATGTGGTGTGATGTGGTTTGGTGTGGTGTATGGTTTGTATGGTGTGGTTGGGTCTTGTGTTTGTAGTGTGGTATGATGTGGTGTGGTTTGGTGTGATGTGGTTGGGTCTTGTGTTTGTGGTGTGATGTGGTTTGGTTTGGTGTGATGTGGGGTGTGGTGGTTGGCGTGGTTGTGGTGAGGTGTGTTGTGGTGTGGTGTGGTTGTGGTTTGGTTTGGTTGTGGTGTGCTGTGCTGTGCTGTGATGTGTGGTGTGTTGTGATGTGTGGTGTGGTGTGCTGTGCTGTGATGTGTGGTGTGCTGTGGTCTTGTGTTTGTGGTGTAGTTGGTTTGGTGTGGTGTGGTGTGGTGTGGTGTGATGTGATGTGATGTGATGTGGTGTGGTGTGGTGTGATGTGATGTGGTGTGGTTTGGTGTGGTTTGGTGTGATGTGGTGTGGTGTGGTGTGGTGTGATGTGATGTGATGTGATGTGGTGTGGTGTGGTTTGGTGTGCTGTGGTGTGCTGTGGTGTTGGTGTGGTGTGTGTTGTGCTGTGGTATGATGTGTGCTGTGCTGTGGTCTTGTGTTTGTGGTGTAGTTGGTTTGGTGTGGTATGGTGTGGTGTGGTGTGTGTGTGGTGTGGTGTGGTGTGGTGTGATGTGATGTGATGTGATGTGGTGTGGTGTGGTGTAGTTTGGTGTGGTATGGTGTGGTGTGTGGTGTGATGTGATGTGATGTGATGTGGTGTGTGTGTATGTGGTGTGGTGTGGTCTTGTGTTTGTGGTGTAGTTGAGTTGGTGTGGTTTGGTGTGGTGTGGTGTGATGTGATGTGATGTGGTGTGGTGTAGTTTGGTGTGATGTGGTGTGGTGTGGTGTGGTGTGATGTGGTGTGGTGTGGTGTGATGTGGTGTGGTGTGGTGTGCTGTGGTCTTGTGTTTGTGGTGTAGTTGGTTTGGTGTGGTGTGGTCTTGTATTCTGTGGTGATGTGGTGTCATGTAGTATAGTGCAGTGTGGTGTTTTATGGCGTGTTGTGTTGTGATCTAGTTTGACGATGACTTGTGTGGTGTCATATCAAGTGATGTGGTGGTGTGCCATGTGTAATGTGTGTGGTGTGATGTAGTGCGATGTGATTTCGTGTGGTTTGGCTGTGAGCGGTGTGGTCTTGTGTTTCTGGTGTGGTGTGGTCTGATGTGGTGTGGTGTGGTGTGGTGTGGTCTTGTGTTTCTGGTGTGGTGTGGTCTGATGTGGTGTGGTGTGGTGTGGTCTTGTGTTTCTGGTGTGGTGTGGTGAGGTCCTGTTTGGTGCGGAGTGGCGTGGTGTGTTGTGGCGTGGTGTGGCGTGTAGCGGTTTGGTGTGGTGCGATGTGGTGTGGTGTGATGTGGTGTGGCTGTGATTGGTGTGGTGTGGTGTGGTGTGTCATGGAGTGATGTGATGTGGTGTGGTGTGGTGTGGTGTGGTGTGGTGTGGTGTGGCCATAAAAACTGGTGTGGTGTGGCAAGGTGCCATGACTATTTAATTCACAATCAGTCTAACGCTTTCACAGGCGTGTGTTTTCAGAAGACGAACATTTTGTTTTAAAAAATGAAACTAAAGCTACCACCCAAACTGCTAGCAGGACCAGTATTCTGTAACAGCTACAGCAGGCAGGCAGATAACAAATGTATTTCCTGAGCAAATTGACAAACAAGGATCTTGGTGATATAATCATAATGTGTCTGGCGATATCAGGAAGTCAGGACTACAGCCAACTTAACACATCTCAGTTGCATAATTCCTCTTGAAGAGAATAGTGTATAATCAGATGGCTGTAATGTTCGTCCACGTCAATAACATAGGTTTAACCCTTTGGGTTAAGTTTTTGTTTGTGTTGCTAGCCTGGCTGACAATGCAGGATGTTGGTAGACAGGATGAGGGAGTCAAAGGGTTAAGTGTTGTCTGACGCACGCACACAGATGTGAGGGATTACAGAATTCCAAGTTGATGTAGGAAAGGTGAAATAACATTTTTCAAAAAACAGGATGTACTGTTTTTGGGGACGGCAAGCAAAGCCCTAGAATGTCTGTAGCAGCAATGGTTTCAGATAAACTAAGTCTACAAAGTAAAGTGGTCATGATATTGACTGCATGTGTCTTGATCGTATCCTGGCAGTAGGCGTAGTACTAAACGCAAGATCGTGTATGAGAATTTGTACACATTTTTGTTTGAAGGAAAGAGATAATATACACTGAAATTTGGACTGTACTCAGTCTTTCTGAAACAGTTTTCCAGACCACATTCACAGACACTACTACTACTACTACTACTACTACTACGACTACTACTACAGCTGCTGCTGCTGCTACCATAACTATCACTACTACTACTATGACGACGACCACCACCACTACTTCTACTATTAGTGCGACTATTACTACATGATGATGATGATATGATGATGATGATGATGATGATGATGATGATGATGATGATATGATGATGATGATGATGATGATTGTAATGATCATGATGATGATCAGGATGATAATGATGATAATAACAACAACAACAATAACAATCATAGTTTTAACACACTAGATGTTGTTGTATAAATCAAATCAGTGCAGACACTCTCGTAGTTCACTCCAACAGTCGCCTACAAGGTACAAAGCACAGGCATATCGGAAGGGAGAGGACAGAACAGAACTGGAATGGGAAGGGGATTAAGGAGGACGGAGATATCAGTGTTGGACAAAATGCTATGTTTCCAAGTTAAACTGGAAGGACAAGAGACGACATTGTTGAAGACACAGGGGGAAGTCGTTTTAGTTGCATGGACCAGATACAGAAAACGAACAGGGACCGGCTATGCAACATCTGTATCAGAGATAGCCTGTACTTAAATGAAAATATCGCCATTCTACAAATGGGACTGATTTTTAGTCTTACTCTTATTGCTGCTTCATGCCCAGCCAACTGCATACAGCCACATAAGGGTTATAACCGTTTCAAATCACACAATACTTCAACAGGAAAAAAAAGGAAAAGAAAATCTAAGGAAATGCCACTGGCGTTGACCACTCTCTAATTTATCACACAAGGGATTTAAAAAACATACTCGAATGTAAATTTTAACATAACTAAGGATAGTTAAAAATACAAAAACGGGCCTAAATTATCTAACATTGCTTCCACATAATTATCACATTTCCCCGAGCCAACAATGCACTTAATATATGTACCCATTTATCAACCCTAAAAGAAAGTACGTAAGACTTTGTTAAACATATGCAGATGTATGGACTAACAAGGCAGAACATGATAGGAAGAAACGACAAAAAGCAAAAGAACAAAGCAGAAACAAAGACAGTGACAGAAAAGAGGAATTTTCTAGCACAGAACTTACAGAAGGTAGGGATGCTATTTCTTTTGAAAGAGCCCCCGGCATCCCCACGGGGGGGGGGGGGGGGGGACTGAATTTAACAGATGATGACACATTTGATATTTTGGTATTTGCAAAATTATTATTCGTCACTGTTAATGAAACAGTACAATCTAAAAATTTGAAGCAAAAGAAAACAAACCCACATGAAACGTGCTGATGATCATGATAAGACAGAAGCACAACAGTATGTGCACGTAAGAAGACCAAGTAAGATCGCCAGCATCATCTTCCAGGGAAAAGTCACACACAAAAAAAAAAAAAAAAAAGACAGGATAGAAGACGGACAGAGAGACAGACAGGCTGACAGCATTTCTGACTTCTAACCTCAATGTTCAGAGTGCATGACTTCCTCCTGAATCACTCCTTACTTAGCACCTTTGGGTGTTTCTTGATAACTATGAATCTGTTCAAAGGAATTCATTTTCTCACAATGGACGGAGCAGCATGGAATTTTCAGTCTTTTTTCTCCTAATTTTTGTATCTGGTATTTGTTTGTTTGTGATCATACGCTTGACAAAGGCCAGTTGGCCGAAAATTTGCGCCTGCCTTGTCTTGTTGTGCTAAATACGCGTACTTATTCTTTTTTTTCGTGTTTTTCTGGTTCCTGTTTGCTTGGACGCAGGCAGTCACACTTGTTATGGATTTGGCATCAGTTGGTTCACCGATCACTTACACAGTTCTCCCACGAACTGGTCAGATTATGGGACTGTAAACGTTAAGTGATTCATGAACAAAACATTATACGAAACACAAGGGTTATGCTAGACCCACACTTGTTCTACTAAGCTGATCACTTTAAGGTTACATTCAGAGGTATAAACATCAGAAACACTGAAGCAGACCAGCTAGACCCTATTCATAATTCCACCACTTCACAACACATCACAAACATTGAATACTCAACATGCAGTCAACGAGAGGCACAACTGTCAGTACAAAATAACTTAACATGACAAAGTGTAATTGCTAAATTGAATTGAGAGAGACAACCAAACCACTCAACACAATAACTACAGCTGTGCTGGGGCTGCCAGCTCTTCCATTTATTCTCGTTAGGTTACAAGAAGAATAAATTTTCAAACAGTATAACCGCCCTTTTCTTTTTGGTCTCTCTCTCTCTCTTTGTTTTTTTGTTTTTTTTATTTATTAATTTTTTTATTTTCTAAAGAACTAAAGAGCGTGTATACCTTTTGAAGATTTTTTTTATGAAATGTATATTGCAAATAGGACGACAGAACTCGAGTGTCCATTACAGTATTAACAAGTTTACAATACGGGTCAAAGTAAAACAATGGCATAAAATCCAAGAATGCACAGCAATAGTTTGCAGAAAAAATACATGTCAAAGAACGGGTAGATAAGACAAAGAGATGACAAAAAACTCAATGCAGAGGACAGATAGAAAAGACAGCACTCATAGGATAACACTCCCAAAAAACAAGGTAACTATTTACAGTGTTAAAAATGATGCTGCAAACCAAGGTGGTGTCCTTTATTATGTTCATCTCTCGAACGAAGAAAGAAATCACAAGTTTCGGTTGTAAAGTTGTGTTCTCTGACAGAGAAAATAAAAACAAAGATAATCAGAAGAACTTAGATACTTGTTAATGTACAAAACTTGGAGCAGAATCAGAAAGATCTTGGAGGTGCAGACATTTACAGAACTTAGAAGTCAAAAACAGCAGCATTCTTTGCTGAAAGTAACAGCCATAAGAAATATTGGGTCACCTGATGGGGTCGTTGTTGTCGTCTCTGCTGTGCCAGGCCCAGAGTTGGTGATGCTGCTGCTGCTGGCTGTTAGAGAAAGTAGACAGATTGAGGGGGAACCTTTCCTGTATAATGACTGTATGAATAAGTTCTGTTTTATAAACATGCAAAAATATGAATCGGTTCAAACCCAGGGCAAGGTACCAAGACAGGCAAGGTACCAAGACAGGCAAGGTACCCAGGGCAAGGTACCCAGGGCAAGGTACCAAGACAGGCAAGGTACCCAGGGCAAGGTACCAAGACATACAAGGTACCAAGACAGGCAAGGTACCCAGGGCAAGGCACCAAGATAGGCAAGGTACCCAGGGCAAGGCACCAAGACAGGCAAGGCACCAAGACAGGCAAGGTACCCAGGGCAAGGTACCAAGACAGGCAAGGCACCAAGACAGGCAAGGTCACCAAGACAGACAGCAAGGTACCAAGACGGCAAGGTACCAAGACAGGCAAGGTACCAAGACAGGCAAGCACCAAGACAGGCAAGGCACCAAGACAGGCAAGGTACCAGGGCAAGGTACCAAGACAGGCAAGGCACCAAGACAGGCAAGGTACAAGACAGGCAAGGTACCAAGATGGACAAGGTACCAAGACAGGCAAGGCACCAAGACAGGCAAGGTACCAAGACAGGCAAGGCACCAAGACAGGCAAGGTACCAAGACAGGCAAGGTACCAAGACAGGCAAGGTACCAAGACGGGCAAGACAGGCAAGGTACCAAGACAGGCAAACACAAGGTACCAAGAGGCAAGACAGGCAAGGTACCAAGACAGGCAAGGTACCAAGACAGGCAAGCCACCAAGACAGGCAAGGTACCAAGACAGGCAAGGTACCAAGATAGGACAAGGGACCAAGACAGGCAAGGTACCAAGACAGGCAAGGTACCAAGATGGCAAGCACCAAGACAGGCAAGGACCAAGACAGGCAAGGTACCAAGACAGGCAAGGTACCAAGCACAGGCAAGGTACCAAACAGGCAAGGTACCAACAAGGCAAGGTACCAAACAGGCAAGACCAGGCAAGGCACCAAGACAGGCAAGGTACCAACAGGGCAAGGCACCAAGACAGGCAAGGTACCAAGACAGGCAAGGTACCAACACAGGCAAGGTACCAACACAGGCAAGTTACCCAGGGCAAGGCACCAAGACAGGCAAGGTACCCAGGGCAAGGCACCAAGACAGGACAAGGTACCAAGACAGGCAAGGTACCAAGACAGGCAAGGTACCAAGAAGGCAAGGTACCAAACAGGCAAGGTACCAAGACAGGCAAGGCACCAAGACAGGCAAGGTACCCAGGGCAAGGTACCAAGACAGACAATGTACCAAGACAGGCAAGGTACCCAGGGCAAGGTACCAAGACAGGCAAGGTACCAAGACAGGCAAGGTACCAAGACAGGCAAGGTACCCAGGGCAAGGCACCAAGACAGGCAAGGTACCAAGACAGGCAAGGTACCAAGACAGACAAGGTACCAAGACAGGCAAGGTACCAAGACAGGCAAGGTACCAAGACAGGCAAGGTACCAAGACAGAGCAAGGTCGTACCAAGACAGACAAGGTACCAAGACAGGACAAGGTACCAAGGGACAAGGTACAAGACAGGCAAGGTACCAAGACAGGCAAGGTACCAAGACAGGCAAGGTACCAAGACAGGCAAGGTACCAAGACAGACAAGGTACCAAGAGGACAAGGTACCAAGACAGGCAAGGTACCAAGATGGACAAGGTACCAAGACAGGCAAGATACCAAGACAGACAAGGTACCAAGACAGGCAAGGTACCAAGATGGACAAGGTACCAAGACAGGCAAGATACCAAGACAGACAAGGTACCAAGACAGACAAGGTACCAAGACAGACAAGGTACCAAGACAGACAAGACAGACAAGGTACCAAGACAGACAAGACAGACAAGGTACCAAGACAGACAAGACAGACAAGGTACCAAGACAGACAAGACAGACAAGGTACCAAGACAGGCAAGGTACCAAGACAGAAAAGACAGAACAAGGTACCAAGACAGACAAGACAGGCAAGGTACCAAGACAGGCAAGGTAACAAGACAGGCAAGGTACCAAGACAGGCAAGGTACCAATGACAGGCAAGGTAACAAGACAGGCAAGGTACCAAGACAGACAAGGTACCAAGACAGACAAGACAGACAGGGTACCAAGACAGGCAAGGTACCAAGACAGACAAGACAGACAAGGTACCAAGACAGGCAAGGTACCAAGACAGACAAGACAGACAAGGTACCAAGACAGACAAGGTACCAAGACAGACAAGACAGACAAGGTACCAAGACAGACAAGGTACCAAGACAGACAAGACAGACAAGGTACCAAGACAGACAAAGCGGTACCAAGACAGACAAGGTACCAAGACAGACAAGACAGGCAAGGTACCAAGACAGACAAGGTACCAAGACAGACAAGACAGACAAGGTACCAAGACAGGCAAGGTACCAAGACAGACAAGACAGACAAGGTACCAAGACAGACAAGGTACCAAGACAGACAAGGTACCAAGACAGACAAGACAGACAAGGTACCAAGACAGGCAAGGTACCAAGACAGACAAGGTACCAAGACAGACAAGGTACCAAGACAGACAAAACAGACAAGGTACCAAGACAGACAAGGTACCAAGACAGACAAGACAGACAAGGTACCAAGACAGGCAAGGTACCAAGACAGACAAGACAGACAAGGTACCAAGACAGGCAAGGTACCAAGACAGACAAGACAGACAAGGTACCAAGACAGGCAAGGTACCAAGACAGACAAGACAGACAAAGTACCAAGACAGGCAAGGTACCAAGACAGGCAAGGTACCAAGACAGGCAAGGTACCAAGACAGGCAAGGTAACAAGACAGGCAAGGTACCAAGACGGGCAAGGTACCAAGACGGGCAAAGGTACCAAGACAGGCAAGGTACCAAGACGGACAAGGTACCAAGACAGGCAAGGTACCAAGACAGACAAGACAGGCAAGGTACCAAGACAGGCAAGGTACCAAGACAGGCAAGACACCAAGACAGGCAAGGTAACAAGACAGGCAAGGCACCAAGACGGGCAAGGTACCAAGACAGGCAAGTACCAAGACGGGCAAGGTACCAAGACAGGCAAGGTACCAAGACGGGCAAGGTTCCAAGACAGGCAAGGTACCCAGGGCAAGACACCAAGACAGGCAAGGTACAGGGAGAAGGAAAGACAGGGCAGACAGAGGAAGGGAAGGGCTGACATCAGTGCTTTAATGGACCAGCAACTTTGCCAATAGTTCATGTCATTTCTCACTAGACTTCAACAAAGCTTTCAGACCTCTGGGTTTTTTTTAAATAGCTTTAGATCATTGAATCAGCTGATACATCATTTGTTGATGCAGTGTCGTTGGCGAATTGTGGGTCCAGTCATGTGAAACTCATGTACTGATCTTAGTTCTTACAATTCTCGTAGTCTGGTCACATTTGCAATAACCTAGTTACCCACGTCATGGTCGTTATTTACAAAGGGTGTAAGACATTACATGTATTGAAGAAGACCACTTTGACTCTAATCATGAATCGACACTGTTTAAAAATAACACAAAGAATGATAATAAACGGCCTTTCCAGTTAATGCATTACCTATGCCATTAAAGAAAAAAATAAAAGAAAGAAAAAAATTAACAGTCAGTATCATTTTCTTTTTTTTTTTACAAGAGGGTTTAGTAGAACACATCTAACGAGATGTAGGGTAGAGTTTTGAAATCTTTACAGCAAACACCACAGAAAAATTCGCCTATCACAGGACTTGCTCTTTCATTACTCAAGTGTATGAGTTGAACAACTTGACCTTTTTACTCATTTGTTCTGAACAATGATTTCTTGAATGCATGTAATAGTAGTTCTTTGGCTTACACTGCGCAGGCGCTATGTTGATGCATAGTGTGCTTACTCCATCTGCAGCGGGTTATACATTCATGCAGCCAGTCATGCCCTGCTTTCGGAGGTATGGATGGGGGTGGGGGGGGTATGCTAGATATGTTGTATTTCCATAAACCATTAAACACTGCGTCACTTCCAGGATCTGTAACGTGGGCATTTGACGCTCTAGGTGTATATACACCCAAAGAATGTTCAGACTCCAACAGGACTGTATGTAGTGTTGGTCTGGGACACGGGTAAAACTCTCCACCGTTCACTCAATAGGCGCCACTCAGGCAAAGTCCAACTACGATCCTTTAATTACAAACCCAATGTCCCAGTTTCTGGGTTATCACATCTGTACATTAAGCATGACTTTCAAGTATACATAGGGAGAATTTGTGGAAATCATCATCAGTAACAGCAGCAGTAGCTTCATATCATCGTCATCATCATCATCGTCGTCATCATCATTATTATTATTATTATTATTATATTATTATCATTGTTATTATCATTATCATTATCATTATATTATTATCATTATCATTATTATTATTATATCATTATTATTATTATTATTATCATTATTATTATCATTATTATTATCATTATCATTATTATTATTATTATTATATATATTATATTATCATTATCATTGTTATTATCATTATCATTATATTATTATCATTATCATTATTATTATCATTATTATTATCATTATCATAATTATTATTATTATCATCATCATCATCGTCATCATCATCGTTGTTATTATCATTGTTATTTTCTATGATTGTTATTACTATTATTATCATCATTTTAGCATTATTATTAGGAGCATTATTATTATTAATATTAATATTATCATAATTATTATTTCAACACTATTATTGTTATTGTAGCATTGTTATAAACATTGTTATTACCATTACTATTGTTAGCATTATTATTAGGAGCATTATTATTTGCATTGTTATTCTCAGCATCATTATAGCATTAACATTATCATCATATTATCATTAGCAATACTATTGTTAGTGTAGTATTGTTGTTGTTATTATAAAAATTATAATCATAATCTATTGTTATTATCATAATAATTATCATCATCATCATCATCATCATCATATATCATTATTATCATTACTATTATTATTATTATTATTATTATTATCATTCTTATTATTATCATTAGTGTTTTATTGTTATTATTGTAATTATTATCATTATTATTCATTATCATTATTATGTTATTATTATCATTATTATTATTATTATTATCTTTATCATTATTATTATAATAAATCGTTCTTGTGTTGCACTATGATGTAAACACATCTGGACTAACTGTACATTACACATAAGCAGACTTTTTCGTGGACCATGGAGAAGCCAAGCCGTTGGGCGGGCTGACCGCATTCCTCTGGGTTGTCACAGTCTGTATCTTTGGTGGGCATGCATGCGTTTTACACAGCCACTGACATGCCTGACAAGATCGTTAACGCGCGTATGTGATATTCTCCATGCGTATACACACGAAATGAACTTAGACGCTATCAGGTCTGCACACATATTGACCTTGGAGATTGGAAAAATCTCCATCTTTACCAAACAGGCGGAGGTGCCACAGGGGATCGAATCCAAAACCTTTGGATAGGAAGTCCGACATTTACCCACTTGGCTACCTCATCTGCGTACAGGTGAAAGAACTGGTGGGGAATAAAGAAGAAAAGAAAAGAGGGCGGGGTGGGGTGACAGAAAGACTGAAAGCAAACGTTCAGTTGGTAAGAGAGCTTTCATCGCACAAAATTCCCCTCCTCCCCCCCCCAAAAAAAAAACAACAACAACAAAAAAACAAAAAAAAAACAAGGCAACTATTTACAACAAAAACCAGAAAAACAAAAAAACCGAACCAGAACACGTATTCAACACAACAAGACAAGACAAGCGCAAATTTTCGGCCAACCGGCATTTGTCAAGCGCGAATGCACGATCACAAACAGACACCAAACAACAGATCATAAGAAAAAGACTAAAACTTTCCTGCCGCCTCGTCCAGTGGGTAAAAAAGGACAAAACCCATTGGTTCGGTTTTCTTGTTTTTCTGGTTCCTGTTTACTTGGACGCGGGCAGTCGCACTTGCTTTGGATTTCGTATTAACTATTTACAACGTTAAGAAATATCCCTGAAATCCGAAGGTGGTGACCATTGTTAAGTTTGAAATGTGCTCATGCATTGAACATAATGAGAAAGGTGAGGGTTGCAAGCTTGTGTTCTCAGCCAAAAAGAGTCAGAAAACGAAACAAAATAAAGAGAATAAGAGCCCACTTCACCACTTATCCCTGTACAATACTCAGAGAGAGCAAACTTAGAACAAGAGCACGCGAATCTCCAAAGTGCGGCAAAAAACACGACAAAAACAACAACAACAAAATGCAGTGGCAACCTTCACTGGGAGCATGAGTCGTGTGGAGAATACCATCTCCTGACGTGGTCACTGTTGTCGGTTCACTGGTTGCAGGCCTGGTGGTGGTGGTGGTGGTGGTGGCTGTCAAGAAAGTATAAAGACTGATGTGTATATGCCCTGTGCGCAGAGACAGAACACGCCGTAGATAAGTGATGATTCAGAAAAATAATCTTTATTGCCTCATTACAAATGAGGACTCCACAGAACCATCCCATTTTGCAGATGAATACCAAAGACGTGTAGACTGCAGTGACCAGAAGAAAATAGAGACTTTGCCTCAAAGACCTCCACCAGGGAACAGAGTAGGGAAAGAAAAGACAGGCCAGACAGAAGACATGGACTGACAACACTGCTAAACCAAGAAGAATTTTGCTGCAATCCAGGCACTTGCCCACAACCATCAAAAACGGAGTCAGCTGCTGTATCGTGGACTGATGAAGCGAGATTTCCGATGAATTGGCCACATTCACTCACGATGATTTTTACTGCGTTATTTCCAGTTCCTCAAACAGGGTGCAAAGCTTTATCAACATTTGTTTTCCTTTTGACTCACCCCCCCCCCCCCCCCCAATTATTTTTCATGTTTTCTTTCTTCCGTTCAGCACCTTTCTGACTTGTGTTTCATGTTCTGAGACTAACAAAGCGACCATACTTTTGTATTAATCTTTATTGCATTTATTGATTTTAGATTGTATTTATTCATTTACTTATTTATATATTCTTTATTTATTCATTATTTATATCTATTTATTTATTTTGTTTATTTATTTATTTGTTTATTATTCACGTACATATATGTTTCGTTTATCTGTTTATTTGTAATCCGTTACCTCCATGTTGCTGGGTTTTTTTTAATCCAATAACGAGTCATAGCACAAAGTACAATCACTCAAGGTCAGTACAATCAGATGGGCAAGAGCAGGGCGGAGCACGTATGGACGGTTCCGTGATCAGGTGCTGACGGGATCGCCTGTGCTGTTCTCATGTACATGGGAATAAAAGCCTACAACGTTTGAGTAAAAACTAGACTACTGGGTTCCAGCCCACTCAAGTCCTCAGTCCATAGTAACCAGAAAAAAACACGAAAACAGAATAAGAACACGTATTTAATACAACAAGACAAGACAGGCGCAAATTTTCGGCCAACTGGCCTTTGTCAAGCGTAAGATCACAAACACCAGATAGAAGAATTAGGAGAAAAAGACTGGAACCTCCCTGTTGCTCTGTCCAGTGTGAGAAAAGGACTAAACTGACTAAAATGACACCGTGATGTGTTTTTGAGTAACTATGATGTTAGAGTGGAAGTGAGATGAATTCTGCAATTAGGAAAGTGGTCATGCCATATCAATATTGTTTTATCCTGAAGGGGGTCCAGGGCTAAAATTAATACTATGATGAACTAGCTAAGAGTAGCGTTTGGAATGTAAAGGATCCCACTTTTAAATAATGCATAAGAGAAAATATAAGCATATGATAGACTGAATGAGAAAATATATAATCAAGTGGTACACATTGGACGGAACAGCAGGGAAGTTTGAGTCTTTTTCTCCTCATTTTTGTATCTGATGTTTGTTTGTTTGTTTGTGATCTTACGCTTGACAAAGGCCAGTTGGCCGAAAGTTTGCGCCTGTCTTGTCGCGTTCTTATTCTTTCTTCGTTTTTTTTTTTTTGGGGGGGGGGAGGGGGGGGGGGTTTCTGGTTCCTGTTTGCTTGAACACGGGCAGTCACACTTGTTTTGGATTCAGTCCATACTGTTACCACCTTTCACCATGGTGCCTGGTACCAGGAGGAAAAGCGGATCGCAACAGACACCACCCCAACTCCAGATCAATGTTTCAGTTTCAGTTTCTCAAAACACGTCTCCGCGCTCGGAACGATTTCCATATGCACTAACGTCACAGGTGCCATGTGTATGGCGATCATAGCACGTGCCTTAAGTCTGCACATAAACCCATGAGCTGGCCAGGTCCTGAGGCCTACCTAGTCTATGTTTTACCTGGTCAATATGTTATACTGGTATTGTATCAGCCTGTCACTGGTATTGTATCAGCCTGTCACTGGTATTGTATCAGCCTGTCACTGGTATTGTATCAGCCTGTCACTGGTATTGTATCAGCCTGTCACTGGAATAGTCTTGGTTACATGTACATGACATGTGTATCTGTGTATCTTATCAGTAAACCCAGTCAATGCACAAAGCCTCAGCTGTCTATCAACTGGGTGAAGAAAACATTTTCTTAATCATAGACCCGCCAGTCTGTCGTTCACTTCCGAGGAAAAAAAAGAGGAAATAGATAGGTAGGTAAGTAAGTAAGTAAGTGAGTAAGTAAGTAAGTAAGTAAGTAAGTAAGAAAGTAAGTAAGTAAGTAAGTAAGTAAGTAGATAAAGTAAGTAAATAAGTAAGTAAGTAAGCAAGTGTGTAAGTAATTAAAGAGTGTAAGTAAACAGTAAACAGTAAGGAAGTAAGTAAGCAAGTAAATAAGTATTAAGTAAGCAGTAGGTAAGTAAACGAGTAAGTAAGCAAGTAAGTAAGTAAGTAAGTAAACAGTAAGTATGTAAGTAAGTAAGTAAGTAAGTAAGTAAACAGTAAGTATGTAAGTAAGTAAGTAAGTAAGTAATTAAACAGTAAGTATTAACGACCAGAGACCACACAGTGACAACACAACGTAATAATGACGGCATCTGTAAACTCTACAGTTGGAACAAAACCTGGTTTTAATCGTGTCCTGGGTGGAGGGGAGGGGAGTAAATGAACAGGCTGTGTGGAGATATCAGTCAGACGGTACTGAAGATGTGATGGCTCCGTCTCATTAGACAACGGATGCGCCCAGTTGACTCTTTTGGAAAAGGATAGGACGGCACAAAACGGAAGGTCACTTTAAGAAAGAGCAGACATAAAACTGTGGCCATGCCTCACGGAATATGTCGATGGTCACTCACAGTGTTTGCCAATAACAGCCGAAAAAGAAGGTTGGGGTGTCTAGGCTTGATCCGAGGATGTGATTTCAACTGATAGATCGACCACTGTAGCTTTTCCTGTACATCCTACCACATATCATTATCATTATCATGTGCCCTGTCGCTTGGCGTTGGCGATCATGGCCCTCCATATGTATCTATCCCTTGTTGCCTCAAGCACCTCTTCCACCCTCTTTGTCTTCAGCCACTCTGCAAGTCCGTCCAATATCTTCTCCCTGGGTCTACCTTGTGTTGTCTTTCCCTCCAGCTTTCCCGTTGTGACCATGTGCTCGAATTCCCCTTTCCTCATAAAATGGCCTATAGATGTTGCCAGTCTTTTCCTAATCTTCCTTATCAATGATCTTCTTGTGTCTGCCTCCATCAAGACTGTCTCG